>JAJEJO010040374.1:0-24276 GCA_020662805.1 Glaucomys volans | reverse complement strand
AGTAGGAGAAGTGGGCATTTTTAGAAAACATTATATGCTCTGATCATTGGGACCACAGGAAATTGAGGGTATCTTTCACACCTGAACACCAAACATTTACAATCCCAAATTACTCACACCTGTCTCATTATTATCATTTCTCCTGGCTGTTCCTTGAGGAAAATGGAAACAATAGGGCCAAATGCATATTACAGCTGAGGTGGTATATCTAGCTTTTCACCTCAGGTATGTGGGTGCTTGAAAACATGGATTTGATGGGCAAGTCTGTTTCTCTGAATAAGGGAAAATCTGAGCAACTTCATGAGGCACAGTCTGTAAATATGTATAGGGAATGGGAAGATATGATGGATCACAGGATCTAAGAAACCGTGAATAATATTTGCTCAGAGGCAATTAACCCCATTCACTTTTCAAACCTACAGTAGTTATGTGTCCAGAAATTCCTCTCAACATTCTTTGCAGAGAGTTTGTGTGCAGAAAGTACTGTTCATTGAACTCTCAGTCCTTCATTTCCCTCAAAATGCTGCTACTCTGGCTTTGATCCAATGCAAGAAATACCTAACTTGTTTACCAGTGCTCCTGGGACATGAGAGCAAAAGAAATGAGAGAGACTGCATGTAGAGTGTAAAGGGTTGGCATTTGGGAGTTTGGTTTGGAAGGGCATGGAATTTTCAGGTTCATGTAGGAAAATGCCAAATTTTTCTCCCCAATGAAATTGTTGTGGGGCCTTGGACATCTTGGGTTTCAAAGAATGGCTTGACTATCAGTCTAGCTCCTCTGCACATACTGCCTGCAGTCATAGAAAAGACATGTGATAGCACATGACAACAAGACACTCGTCATTTCCTGACTCCTGAAGAGAAAACTTTCAGGAAAGGACTGCCCAGCTGTGCTGGTTTCAGGGAAGAGGAAGTAGATAAGTCCATGTCATCATTTGTTTGACACAAAAGCAATCCTAACCTATTAGGACAGGAATAGAGGAATCAGCATTTGTTGGTGGGGCCCTTATGGCTTTGGGACACCTAACTCCATCCATGATAAGGGAGGCTGCTGAAGCCTGACAGGCTGCCATATATCCATGTCCAGGAGGGGCTGATGTGCTCATTTGTCCATGGTAGGCATCATGATGTCCTGGGAATGGGGACCCTGCTGCAGGCAAATTGTCCCCACCAGGTGTAGAGGACCAGGTAGTAATTTGGAGGTGCCCAAGGATGCATGGTTCAGCAAGCCTACCCCAAGCCACAGAGGCATGGCCCTAATAAGACACTCATCCTTTTCTGGAATAATCCAGTACATTGCTGCGTCCAGAAACTGGCGTAGAGCCTTAGCAGACATTTCAATTATGGCTGATTGATTACATTTCAGAGCAGAGGACTATACAGGCAGTTCACAGGGGTAGGTGATGTATGAACTGGAAAACATCACACCAACTCTGGTATGATGAGAAACCTTTCCATGAATGGTCAACAGGAGAGAGTTGGAAGCCAGGATTGAGGACTTCTAAGTAGAAGTAAGGAGATGCTGATCTCCCCAATGTTGAGAGGAGGGATTTAAACACTAATCATTTAAGATGGAGCCTAGAAGTTTGCTGGCAATGGAGGAGAGACATTCAATGCTGGCACCAATTGCTAGGCCCCACCACCTCTTCTGTTCCTTAATATTTCTGTGCATTCTGATATTGTCTTGCTGTGATTTTCCAAGGGATCCTTCCACTCACCCTTCAATGCAGAAACACCTTCATCATGTGACTTCACTTAAGGGGTAATTCTCTTGAAGTGCCTATTGCCTGTCTAAGTAAAGGCCCTCTGGCATATTTCCAAGGACCCCTTAATCAGCACCTGGAAGATACAGAGTTCATTTCAGTGTCACAGAATGTTGCACATCCAGCCTCCAAGAAGGTGAAACTCAGGTATGAAACAAGTGCTTGATGAGGACACGATGAACCTGGTCCTCAAATGATACAGGGCCACCAAACTTGACATGACACCTGTGGCTGCTGAATGATATCAGCCAAAGTTAGTTCATGTATTCAGTGCCAATTCATACAATTCTTCCGTAAATGGTCTCTGTAAATATCAAAGTCCAAAAAACTGAGTAAAACGAGGGCCATATGCCTCTGTGTTTGCCTAAGTCTTTCTATTTTCAAGTTGACATCGTGCTTCTGTTGGAAAATGTTAAGATTTAGAAGTCCACTTCTTTGCAGAGATTGGTATCCACCTCAGAATGTTTCTTCTTCACAAATCCTACTGCAGGAGACACTTTGAATGCCATTCCTTGCTGAAAGGCAAAAGTGTGGTACCAATATATGCTAAACCTGATCTTAAATATGTAAAAAAGAAAGAATCAATTTTCGACCCTGGTGTGCATTTTAATCGTGTAGAACTTGTCTATTCATTACACTTGCCAGCACATTAATGAGGACTTTATATCCTCTGCATTCCTGAGAGTTGTCTCTTCTTCAGGAATAGTGCCTCTGAAGCAATTCAGGACTCTGAGGAAGCACTTTTGGCTTTCACCACAGATCCTTGGTTAATACTCTCTAGAATGGGCTTGAAATTAAATGTAATACTTATTCAACCGTATGTTGTTCACTTGAATGAACAGAGAAGATAATATAGAGACACTGGATGGTTGGCATGATGTGAAGGGGCTCTTTAACATAGATTACTCCAAGTTCCCTGATCTGACAATGTGAAATGCTTTGGAGAAAAATCACCCCAGTGAAGAGTCAAATAATTTCTATCTCATTCTGTAGATTACTTTTGAGAACAAGGTAGCCAGCAATCTTTGTTGCAGGTCAAATCCCAATGTCTAGGGACCAATAAGAAGGGAAAATTTATCCCTTTCCATTTAAGAAACAAGAATGTTGTAGCTGTGGAATGAGCAGAAAATGATCCCAGGGAAGAATGGAGGCATTTTGCTGGAGGAGAATTAGGCATTTGTAGGAAATATTGTATGCTCTGATCTTTGAGACCAAAGGAACTTGAGGGAATTGTTCAAACCTGAACAGCAAGTCCTTCAACCAAATTGCTCACATTTGTCTTGTTTTGAGAAAATTCTCAGCAGCTGGACCAAATGCAAAACACAATGGAGGTGCTGGCTCTTGCCTTTCACCTCAGGTATGAATTTTTGGTAAAGTTGGATCACCTGGGCATAGTACATTTCTCTGAATAAGGGAATGTCTCAGCAACTTCAGGAGTCACAGTCTCTAAGAGGTGCTAGATCATAGGATCTATAAACCCATGAATAATATTTGAAAAGAGGAAAAATGATCCCCATTCACTTTTCAATCATCCAGTATTTATGTTTGCTGGAATCCTTCTCTATATTTTTTCAGTGAGATTATTTGGAGAAAGTCTACCCATTGAAGTTTCAGCCCTTCATTTCTTCAAAACATGCTCCTAGTCTGATTTTGATCCCACTCAACTTATGGTGAACTTCTTTACTGGTGCTCTAGGGACCAGAGAGAAAAACAGAGAGGAGAGCTACATTATACAGAGTGGAAGTGTGTGGCATGTGGGAGATTTTTTTAGAATAGCATGGAATTTTCTGGCTTATATAAGAGACCGCAAGTATTTGACTTTCCATGGCTTCTTGCTGGGCCTTGAGCAATATGTTTTTCCATGAATGGCTTGGTGGCTCTCCTAGCTCTCATACACATATGACCTGCAGTTACAGAAAAGACATATGACAGCACAATGATCTCAGGGTTGCCATAGCAACCTGAATCTCTTCAGGTTCTGCCTACTGCAGAGAAACCTGTAAGAGAAGCTCCTGACCAGTTGTGCTGGGAAGATGGAAGAGGAAGGAAGTGAATCCCAGTGGTCATTTGTTGATGACAAATGGGATCCTAACATTTTAATACAGGAGAAGAGGAATCAGAGTGTATAGTGGGTGTGGCCCCTTGGGCTTCATCCAAGAAAAGAGACCCTGCTGAAACCTGACAGGTTGCCATAACATCCATATCCATGAGGGACAATGTGCCCCCTGGACCACAGTAGGAAAAATGATTTCCTGGGAATGGCACCCTCTGCAGGCATTTGGTCCCAACCAGGAGTAATGGACCAGGGAGATAAGCAGGGGTGCCAGAGGGCAGGTGGGTCACTCTGCCTGGCACAGAACCCAGAGGCATGGCCCTGCAATGACCCTCCTGCTGGTCTTGACCCACTATGTACATTGCTGAGTAGGGATTCTGGCCTAGGGCATTAGCAGTCATTCGCAAAATGGCCAATGACATTTCAGAGAAGAAAAGCATGCAGGGCAACTTCATGGGTTAGGTGAAGTTTGAACCTGGAAACAACACACCAACTCTGGTGTCACGCCACACCTTTCCATGAATGCCCCAACAGGAGACCACTGGAGCCTGGGAATTAGGACGTCTAAGTCCAAGTGAGGACTGGGTCAGCTCCACAATGGGGAGAGAGGGAGTTAACTAAACATTTAGGATGGAGAAGAGCAAATTGCTGGCAACCTCAGAAAGACATGCTATACTCACTCCAAATGCCAGGATCAACCTCCTCTGCTGTTACCTGGAAATTTTGGTGCACTCAGACATTCTCTTTCTATGATTTTGTAAAGGCCCCTTCAACTAACGCTTTGATGCAGAAATATTTTTACAATGTGTCTTCACTTAGATCTAATTCTCTTGACCTGCCTATTGCCTGTCTGAACAAAGACCCTCTGCACATTTTCAAAGACACCTTAAACATCAGCTTGATGATGCAAACTAGAGGCCAGAGGCACACAGCCTGGAACCAAAATTCTCCAAAAACATGAAACAGGGATGAAACAAGTGCCTGATGAGGGCAGGATGAGCACAATTTTAAAGGACATCATAAGAATTTTAGCATGCATCCAGCTGAGAGAGGAATCAAGAAACTTTAAAAGAGGTTGCCCTTTTGAGTGGTTTCCCCAAATATTGCAGGAAATTTCTTCAGCTGCACAGTACTATGCAAATACAGAAAGAAGTAGGTGACAGATCATCGTGCAAGCAAGAACAGTTACTGATCACAAGTGCAATTGCTGAGGACCTACATGCATTCCCCCATTGCTGTCTCTATCCTGAGGATTACAAGTGATATCTCAGTAAATATATGCAGATGTAGATTTATTGACATATGACCTGTAGGAAAGGCCTTCCTTCACCACAGCATGTACAACAAAGCACTTGAATTAACAAAAGTACATATTTGCATGTGGACAACTTAATGATGACTCTGGAAGTAAAGAGTTCAGCACAACATCACAAATTTAAACACAATCAACTCAGTTATGATGCAGCAATGAAGACAAAATATGTGTAAAAGCCTAATTAGAGAAAAGGAGAAAAAAACAGAAACATGAAAGGTAGGTAGGATTTAGGTAGCAGAAGAAGGAAATCCTACAGCATTTCAAAATTCCAAGTCGTTATTAGTAGGAATGACAGGCATCCACAATAATCTTTTCACTTAACATAAATGCCCTTGATATCATTTCTTCAATAGGATTATTTTTAGTAGACTTCCTTGGGTCATACCTGCACTAATATCAGAATGAAATCATTTTCATTTTCTTGGTGAAAATCAAATATACCATCCTTCACCTATCCCTTCCCTACACAGCATCTCTTCAGACATCCCTCAAAAGGAATACAAGTCTGAAAAAATGCTTCTTTAGAAATGAACCTGGATCTCCGGTGACACAAGGAAACCAGGCTTTACATAGCCCCTATGGATGCTTAGTGATATTAGTGAAAGTTAACTTATGTGTTCAGTGCCAATTCATACAAACCTTTAATAAATGATGTCTATAAACATGCAAAACACAACAAATTGGTTAGAACCAGTGCCACCTGCAGCTGTGTTTTGTCTACATCTCTCACTTTTCAAGTGGATATTGGGGATGTGTGGAACAGTGTTGAGGTGTAGAGTCCAACTTACTCTGAGAGAATGCAGAGTACACCAGAAAGCTTCTCCTTCAAAACACGAGTGCTGGGAATATTTTGAATGCTGTTCCCTGCTTAAAGGCAATACTGACATCCCAAAATGTGCTCAACCTAAAGTTCAAAACACAAAAAAGGAGAAGAATGCATTTTAATCCCTGGTGCACATTTTCCTGTCATCAAACTTGCTTATGCAATACACTTCTCAGCCTATTAGGATGACCTTTACAACCTCTGCAATCCTGAGAGTTGTCTCATCTTCAGGAATACTGACCCAAGATATCTGGGTCTCAGGCAAACACTTTTGCCTAGTAAGAAACTGCTTGATGAATACTCCCTTAGAATGGGCTTCCAATTAATCTGAGACTTCTTGAACCTTTCTGAGTTTACTTTATTGAACTGTGGAAGAAAGGTTGAGCAACTGGAGTGATGGCATGATGTGAATAGGCTCCTTAAAGTTGATGACTGAATGTTGGGCAGGCCTGACTATGTGATATGCTCTGCAGGAATATCACCCAAGTCAGATCCCAATAATTTCTATCAAATTCTGTAGGAGGGTTTTGAGAACAATCCAGCCAGAAACTTTTGTTGCAGGTCAAATCCCAAAGTCTAGATATCCCTAAGGAGATAAAGTTTCATCCTTGACCCTTAAAGAAGAAAGAGAGCTATAGCTTTTCAACTAGCAGACAATGATCAGACGGAATCAGGGAGGGGGATGTCAGAGAAGACATTGGTCCTTGTGGGAAATTTTATATCCTCTGATTTTGAGACCAAAGGAAGTTGAGGAAATCTTACACATCTGTCAAAGAGTGCTTATAGTCCAAAGCAGCTCACAACTCTCTTTCTTTCTTTTCCTACTGGCCTTTCCCTTGGGGACATTCAAACCAGATGGATCAAATTCATATCTCATTGTAGGTACTTGACCTTGTTTTTCATCTCAGAAACTTCATTGATTGAAATAGTTGGATTTCCAGAAAAAAAGAGTGATTACCTAATTAGGGAATATCTCAGCATCTTGACATGGCACGATGTGTATATATGTATACAGAATGGGAAGAGATGATGGTTCACAGGATCTGGGAATCCATGAACAATATATGCTCAGAGAAAAAATCCTCTGCAATCAGTTATCAAACTTCAAGTAGGTATGTTTTCAGGATTTTCTCTCAACATTTTTTGCAGTGAGATTTTTTTGCACAAAGTTTTCATTGAATGGTAAAACCTTCATTTCTCCACAAAATGCTGCTACCCGGGATTTCATCCCACTCAAGAAATGCCTAACTTGATCCCTGTGCTTCTGAGGCCTGAAAGCAAGAGAGAGGAGAGTTACAGTATGCAGATGTGATGGATTTGGCATGTGGGAATTTGGTTTGGAAGGGTGTGGAATTTTCAGACTCATGTAGGAGAATGCAAATTTTCTATTTTCAGGACTTCTTGCTGGGTCTTGAGCAACTTGGGTTTCCAAGAATGGCTAGGGTTCTATCCTAGCTTTGCTGCACATATTAACTGTAGTCAGAGAAGGGCCATATGACAGCCCAATGGGGTCACAGTTGCCATGGCAACCAGAAATTCTTCCTGTTCTGGCTTCTGTGGATGAGTATCCAAAGTAAGAACTTTTCCAGGTATGCTGGGATATGGGAAGACAAAGTAGGTTAGTCTCAGGATTTCTCATTGACCACAGATATGATTCTAACATTTGAACACAGAAGAGGAATCATGGTGTGTAGAGGTCATGTCCCCTTCTGATTTCAGACATCTGATATTATCCAAGATGTTACCCACTTGAAACCTGACATACCATATATACCCTCCAGGGCCAGATGTTCTCACTGGCAGGCAGCAGGCAGTATGATTTCCTGGGAATGCGGACCACCTGCAGGCTACTCATCACTACCATATGTAGTGAATTGGGGAGAGATGCGGGAGTTCCCAAGGACCAGTGGGTGTCCAAGCCAAGCATAGGCCCTGGGGGCTTGGCCCCATGCTGACAATCCTGTTCATCTGTCCTCACTCAGAACATTACTGTGTTGGTAATCAGGCCTAGGGAAATAGCAAATACCTGCAATAATGTCTGATGATATGTAAAAGAATAGGAGGATGGCTTCTTGTATGAGGGGAAGTGAAAATGAGGAAATAATGCACAAATTTTGGTGTTATGCTACAGTTTTCCACAAATGCCCATTCAGGAGCCAAATGGAACCTGAGATATAGGACTTCTAAGTACCTCTGAGAAGTGGCTAAGATACCCATCATGTTGAGGGTGTTTATCACTAAATACTAAGAATGTAGGCTACCAAGTTGGTGGTAATCCTGGAGAGACATTCCATGCTCATTCCACTAACCAGGCCCCATTACATCTGTAGTTCTCTTACAATCAAGGTGCACTCAGAATTTGTCTTACTATGAGATGCCAAGTTTACCTTCAGCTCACACTTTGATACAGAAATAAATTCAAAATATGTCCTCACTGAAAGTATAATTTTCTTGACCTGCATATCACCTGTCTGAACAAAAACCTCTGCACATATCAAAGGAACCCTTTACCAATAGTTTGAAGATGTCATCTGCAGGCTAAGGTCACACAAACTCGAACTATAATCCTCCAAACCTGTGAAATTCAGGGATTAAAGATGTGCCTGATGAGGGCAGGATGAGCACATTGTTACAGGATATCACAGGAAATTTGAAAATGCTACTGGCTGAAACAGAGAAATGGTAGAAAGCATGGAAGTTGAATATTCAAACAGGGATAAGTAAAGGATATTTTCTCTGCCCAAAGTGCCAATGGGTGTTGGAAAGGGAAGTAACCTCTGTCTGGGTCTCTAAAAGTGGTTGTACTTGTGAGTATTCTCCCCAGACATTTCAGAAACATGCTTCAGCTGCATTATGCTATGCAAAAAGAGCAAGAAGTAGGGGCCAGATCACTCTGTATACAAGGAGAGTAGTTGAACACAAGTGCAATGTTTGAGGACATAAAGGATGCCCACCATTACTTACCTTACACTGAAGTTTACAAGGTATACCTCATTAAGCTAATGCAGATGTTACTTTCCTGATATAGGACCTGACAGGAAGGGCCCTCTTCACCACAGCACATACAAACAGGCACTTCAATTTATACAAGTACAAATTTACATATGGACACCCAAATGATGCATCTGGAAATAATGTGTAGAGATCAACATCGGACATCTTAAAGAAAATTCGGCTTCAATGCAACAATGAAGACACAATATGTGTGAACAACTGAAGTATGAAAGGTGTGATAGGATTTAAGGCACAGGAAAAAGAGATCCTACAGCATTTCAAAATTCCAAGTCCTTATTTGTGGGAATTACAGGCATCCACATGAACACTGCCACATAATTAATGTCTCTGATTTCATTTCTTCTAAAAGATTAATTTAAATAGGATTTCTGTGTCATCCCCACACTAGTATCAGAATCAAGTCATTCTCATTTTATTACTAAAACCAGAACATACCATCCTTCACACATCCCTACACAGCATCTCTTAAGACATCACTCAAAATGAACAATCTCTGAAGAAATGCTTCCTTATTATTGAACCTGGATCTCCAGTGATACAGGGAAACAAGTCTTTAAATAGTCACTGTGGGTTTTGACTGATATCAGCAGAAGTAAACTTATGTATGCTGTGCCAATTCATACAGGTCTTTGATAAATGATGTGTATAAACATGCAAAGCACAAGAAGTTTAGTAGAGCCAGGGCTGCCTGTAACTGTGTTTTGTCTACATCTCTTGATTTTCAAGTAGATATTGGGGATGTGTGGAACAACGTTGAGGTGGAGAATCCCACTTCTTCTTCTGAGAGACTGCAGTGTGCCCCAGAAAGCTTCTCTTTCACAAACACGAGTGCCGGGGATATTTTGAATTTCATTCCCTACTGAAAGGCAACAATGAAGTACCAAAATATGCTTAACCTAAACTTCAAAAATGAGAAAAGAGAGGAATGCATTTTAATCCCTAGTGCACATTTTCCTCTTATCAAACTGCTTATGCAACACACTAGTCAGCCTATTAATAAGAACATTACAACCTCTGCAATCCTGAGAGTTGTCTCATCTTCAGTAATACCGACCCTGGAAATCTAGGTATCAGGAAAACACTGTTGCCTGGCTGCACAGCTCCTTGCTGAATACTCTCTTTTGAATGTGCTTCCAATTAAATCTGAGTCTTCTCAAACCTTTCTGAGTTGACTTGATTGAACAGAGGAAGCAAGATTGGGAAATTGGAGTATGGGCATGACCTGAATAAGATACTTAAAGTAGTTGACTGCATGTTGTGCAAGCCTGACTCTGTAATATGCTCTGCAGGAAAACCACCCAAGGCAGAGCCCATTAATTTATATCCAATTCTGTAGAAGGCTTTTGAGAAGAACCCAGCCCAAAACGTTTGTTGCCGGTCAAATCCCAATGTCTAGCTACACATAATGTCACAAAGCTCTATGCCTGTCCCTTAAAGAAGAATAAGAGTTATAGCTTCTCAACTAGCAGTAATTGTTCAGAGGGAATCATGGAGTTGTGTGGAAGTGAAGACGTTGAACATTGTAGGAAATTTTCTATCCTCTGATCCTTGAGAACAAAGGAAATTGAGGAAATCATACACACCTGAACAAAGAGATCTTCCCTTCACAAACAGCTCACAGCTCTCTTTCTTTTCATTCCTGCTGGCCTTTCTGTTGAGGACATGCAAACCAGCTGGGTCAAATGCATATCCCATTGGAGGTACTTGACCTTGCTTTTCATCTTGGGTACTTCATTCGTTGATATAGCTGGTTTTCCTGAATAAAGTCTTTTTCCCTATTTAGGGCATGTCCCAACATCTTGTTGAGGCACAGTGTGTAAATATGTATAGGGAAAAAGAGGAGATGATGGCTCACAGGATCTGTGAATCCATGATCAATACATGCCCAGAGAAAAACATCGTCTGCATTCAACTTTTAAACTTCAAGTAGGTATGTTTGTAGGGATTTCCCTCAACATTCTTTGCAGTGAGAGTATTTGCACAATATGCTATCAATTGAATGGTAAAGCTTTCATTTCTCCACAAAATTCTGCTACCCTGGATTTGATCCCACTCAAGAAAAGCCTAACTTATTTCCCTGTGCTCATGGGGCCTGAAAGCAAGAGAGAGGAGAGCTACAGAATGCAGATGTGAAGGGGTAGGTATGCGGGAATTTGGTTTGTGAGGGGGTGGAATTTTCAAACTCATGTAGGAGAATGCAGGTTTCCTCTCTTTCCAGGACTTGTTGCTGGGTCTGGAGAAACTTCAGTTTCTGAGAATGGCTTGAGATCTATCCTAGCTGTGCTGCACATACTGCCTCCAGTAAGAGATCAAGCCATATGACAGCACAATGTCGTCACGGTTGCCATAGCAACCAGAATTTTTTCAGGTTCAGGCTATTGTGGATGAATATTCAAAGGCAGCTCTTTTAAGGTATGCTGGGAAGTAGGAAGAGGAAGCAGGTTAATCCCAGGAGTCTCTCATTGGCCACAGATGTGATCCTAACATCTGAACACAGGAGAAGAGGAATCAGGGTGTTAAGAGGGATGTTCCCTGGTGCATTGAGACGTTGGACCTCCTTCACGATCAGTTACCCACTTGAATTCTGACCAGGTTTCATACCATACATGCCATCCAGGGCCCAATGTGCTCACTGGAAGGCAGCAATCCATGTGATTTCCAGAGAATGGGGACCATCTGAAGGCAATTCATCACCAACAGATGTAGTGGATCTGGGAGAGATGCAGGAGTGCCCAAGGATCAGCGGGTGTCCAAGCCATGCACAGTCTCCAGGGACTTGGCTCTACACTGACAATCATGCTCGTCTGTCCTCACTCAGTACATTGCTGTTTTAGAAATCTGGCTTGGGGAAATGGCAAATGCTGGCAATCATGGCGGATGATATTTCAGAAAAAAAGGAGGATGGCTGGGCGCCTTTCTCTGTGAAGGGAAGTTAAAACGAGGAAATAGAACACAAACTATGGTGTGATGCTACACTTTCTCACAAATGTCCCTAGAGACTACAGCTACAACCTGGGCTATAGGAATTTTAAGTACTACTGAGACGTGGCTGAGGAAGGTGTACATCACTAAATATTTAGAATGGAGGCTATGAAGTTGCTGGCAATCCTGGAGAGACATTCCATGCTCACTCCATGGATCAGCCCCCACCATGTCTGCAGTTCTCTTACAATTATGGTGCACTCAGAAATTGTCTTAATATGAGATACCTAGGTGACCTTCATCTCACCCTTTGATAAAAAATAATTTCACAATGTATCCTCACTGAGGGTATAATGTTCTTGACCTGTATATCAACTGTCTGAACAAAAATCCTCTTCACATTACCAAGGACCCCTTAACCAATAGCTTGAAGATGTCATCAGCAGGCTAGGGTCCCACATTCTGGAACTATAATCCTCCAAATCCATGAAATTGAGGGAATAAAGAAGTGCCTGATGAGGGCAGGATGAGCACATTGTTACAGGGTATCACACAACATTTGAACAAGCATCTGGCTGAAACAGAGGAATGGTAGAAAGCATGGAAATTGAATGTTCATACAGGAACAAGTAAAGGATATTTTCTCTTCATAAATGCAGATGGGTGTTGGAGAGGGAAGCAACCTCTGTGATGGGTCTCTAAAAGTGGTTGTACTTGAGAGTATTCTCCCCAAACATTCCAGGAATATGCCTCAGCTGCATTGTTCTATGCAAATAGATCAAGAAGTAGGGACCAGATCATTCTGTATACAAAGAGAATAACTAAACACAATTGCAAATGTTTGAGGACATAAAGGATCTCCCCCATTACTGACTCCACCCTGAAGCTTACAAGAAATACCTCATTAACCTAGTGCAGATTTTGCTTTCCTGAAATATGATCTGGTAGAAAAGGCCCTCCTTCACCACAGCATGTACAAACAGGCACTTCAATTTACACAAGCACCAATTTGCATATGGATACCTGAATGATTCCTCTGGAATCAAAGTGTGCAGAACAATATTGGACATCTTTAAAAAGAATTCTGTTTCAGTGCAACAATGAAGACAAAATATGTCTAAAATCTTCAAAAACAAAGAGAAAAATGGATGTATGAAAGGTGTGATAGGATTTAAGGCACACGAAAAAGAGATCCTATAGCATTTCAAATTTCCAAGTCACTGCTTGTCAGAATGACAGGCATCCACATGAATCCTGTCACATGACTAATATCCCTGACTTCAGTTCTTCAATTAGATTAATTTAAATAGGATTTCTGGATCATCCCCACACTAGCATCAGAATCAAGTCCTTCTCATTGCCTTGCTAAAATCAGAAGAAACCATCCTTCACACATCCCTACGCAGCATCTCTTAAGACATTAATCAAAATGAACAAAGGTCTGAAAGTTCTTCCTAGTATTGAAACTGGATCTCGAGAGAAACAGGAAACCAGGTCTTAAATATCCCCTGTGGGCTTTGACTGATATCAGTGGAAGTAAAATTAAGTATTCTGTGCCAATTTATACAGGACTTTAATAAATGGTGTGCATAAACATGCAAAGTACAACAAACTGAGTAGAGCCAGGGCCACCTGTAGCTGTGTTTTGTCTACATCTCTTGGTTTTCAAGTGGATATTTGGGATGTGTGGAACAATGTTGAGGTGTAGGGCCCCACTTCTTCTTTGAGAGACTGCAGTGTGCCCCAGACAGCTTCTCCTTCACAGACACAAATTGTGGGCATATTTTTAATGTCTTTCCCTGCTGAAAGGCAACACTAAATTCTCAAAACATACTCAACCTAAACATCAAAACATGAAAAAAGAGGAATACATTTTACTCCCTGGTGCACATTTTCCTGTTGTCAAACTTGCTTATGCAATGCGTTTGTCAGCCTATTAATAAGAACTTTCCAACCTCTGCAATCCTGAGAGTTCTCTCATCCTCAGGAATAGCAACCCAAGAAACTTAAGTCTCAGAGAAACATTTCTGTCTCGTACTAGAGCTGCTTGCTGAATACTCTTGTAGAATGGGCTTCCAATTAATCTCAGACATTTCAAACCTTTCTGAGCTCACTTGATTGAAGACTGGAGGAAAGGTTGAGAAACTGGAGTGTTGGCCATGTGAATAGGCTCCTTAAGTTAGATGACCACATGTTTTGCAGGCCTGAGTATGTGATATGCTCTGCAGGAAAATGACCCAACGCAGACCCAAAAATTTCTATCAAAATCTGTAGGAGACTTCTGAGAACAACCCAGCAAAAATATTTGTTGCAGTACAAATCCCAATATATAGGTAATCATAAGGAGAAAATGTTTCATCCCTGTCCCATAAAGATAAAAAAGAGTTATAGCTTCTCAACTAGCAGGCAATGATATGAGGGAATCAAGGAGGGGTTTGTCAGTGGATACAGTGGTTTTTGTAGGAAATTTTATGTCCTCTGATCTTTGAGACCAAAGGAAATTGAGGAAATCTTACACTCCTGAACAAGGAGGGCTTACTGTCACTAATGGCTCACAGCTCTCTCTTTCTTTTCATTCCTGCTGGCCTTTCCCTTGAGGACATTCAAACCAGCTGGGTCAAATTCATATCCCATTGGTGGTACTTGACCTTGCTTTTCATCTTGGATACTTCATTCCTTGATATAGTTGGTTTTCCTTAAAAAAGCTGAATCCATAATTAGGGAATGTCAGCATCTTGTTGAGGCAGAGTGTGTAAATACGTATAGGGAAAGAGAGGAGATAATGGCTCACAGGATCTGTGAATCCATGAACAATACATGTTCAGAGAAAAAATCATCTGCACTCAGTTTTGAAACTTCAAGTAGGCCTGATTGAAGGAGTTTCCCTCAACATTCTTTGCAGTGAGATGTTTTGCACATACTTCTGTGCATGGTAAAGCCATCATTTCTGCACAAAATTTGCTATTCTGGATTTCATCCCACTCAAGAAATGCCTAACTTAATTCCCTGTGCTTATGGGGACTGAAAGCAAGAAGGGGAGAGCTACAGTATGTGGATGTGATGGGGTTGGCATGCGGTAATTTGGTTTGTGAGGGTGTGGCATTGCAGGTTCATGTATGAGAATGCAGTTTTCCTCTCTTCCAACGGCTTGTTGCTGGGTCTCAAGCAACTTCGTTTCAGAGAATGGTTTGGGTGTTATCCTAGCTGTGCTGCATGTACTGCCTCCAGTTAGAGATCAGCCATGTGACAGCACATTTGATCCACAGATGCCATGACATCCAGAATTGTTTCAGTTATGTCTACTGTGAATAAATATTCAAAAGAAGCTCTTTTCCAGGTGTGCTGGGAAGTGGGAAAAGGAAGCAGGTGACCCCCAGTTGTCTCTCATTGTCCACAGATGTGATCCTAACATCTGAACACAGGAGAAGAGGAATCAGGTTTTGTAGATGTCATGTCCCCTTGGGCTTAGAGACATCTGACATCATTCTACATGTGTTATCCTTTGGAAACCTGACCAGTTTTCATACAGTACATGTCTTCTGGTGCCTGATCTGCTCACTGGAAGGCAGAGGGCAGTGTATTTTCTTGGGAATGGGACCACCTGCAGGCAATTTTTTCCCACATTACGTAGTGGATTGGGGAGAGATGTGGGAGTGCTCAAGGACTATATGTAGTGGATCTTGGAGAGATTCTGGAGTGCCAGAGGACCTGTGGGTGTCCAAGACAAGAACAGTCATAGGGACTTAGACATATGCTGAAAATCCTGCTCATCTGTCCTCACCCAGAACTTTGCTGTGTTGGCAATTTGGCCTAGGGAAATAGCAAACACTCATAATGATGTCCAATGATATTTCAGAGAATAGAAGTATGTGTGGTGGCTTTCTGTGTAAGGAGAATTTAAAATGAGGAAATAGCACACAAACTCTGTTGTCATGGTACACTTTTCCATAAATGTCCCTTCAGGAGACAGCTGGAATCTGGGATATAGGACTTTTAAGTACCACTGAAGAGTGACTGAGATCCACAACATGTTGACGAGGGTATTCATCACTAAATATTTAGAATAGAGGCTATCAAGTTGCTGGCAATTCTGGAGAGACATTCCATGCTCACTCCATTGACCAGCCCCCACCATGTCTGAGGTTTTCTTACAATTAAGGTGCACTCAGAAATTGTCTTACTCAGCGATGACAAGGTGACCATCAACTCACCCTTTGATACAGAAATATGTTAAAAATGTGTCTTCACTGATGGTATAATTTTCTTGACCTGCATATCACCTGTCTGAACAAAAACCCTGTGCACATTTCCAAGGACCCCTTAACCATTAGCTTGAAGATGTCATCTGCAGGCTAGGTTCCCACACCCTGAATCCTCCAAAGATGTGAAATTGAGAGAATAAAGAAGTGCTTGATGAGGGCAGGATGATCACATTGTTACAGGGTATCACACAACATTTGCACATGCATCTGGCTGAAACAGATGAATGGTAGAAAGCGTGGAAATTGAATGTTCATACAGGAACAAGTAAAGGATATTTTCCCTTCATTAAATACAGATGGGTGTTGGAGAGGGAAGCAACCTCTGTGATGGGTCTCTAAAAGTGGTTGTACTTGAGAGTATTCTCCCCAAACATTCCAGGAAGAGGCTTCAGCTATACTGTGCTGTGCAAATAGAGCAAGAGCTAGGGGCCAGATCATTCTCTATACAAGGAGAGTAACTGAAAACAAGTGAAATGTCAGAGAATATAAAGGATCTACCCCATTACTGACTCTACCCTGAAGCTTACAAAGGATACCTCATTAAGCTAATGCAGATGCTGCTTTCCTGATATATAGCCAGGTAGGAAAGGTCCTTCTTTGCCACAGCACATACAAGCAGGCACTTCAATTTGCACAGTACAAATTTGCATGTGGAAACCTAAATGATGCCTCTGGAAATAAAGTGTGCAGAACAATATGGGTCATTTAAAGAAAATTCTCTGTTTCAATGCAGCAGTGAAGACAATATGTGTGAAATCTTAAGTTCAAAAACAGACAAAACAATGGAAGTATGAAAGGTGTGATAGGACTTAAGGCACAGGAAAAAGAGATCCTACAGCATTTCAAAATTCCAAGTCCTTATATGTCGGAATTACAGGCATTCACATGAATCCTGCCACATAAAAATGCACCTGACTTCACCTTTAATAAGATTAATTTAAATAGGAATTTTTGGTCATCCCCACACTTACATTAAAATCAAATCATTTTCGCTTTCTTGCTAAACTCAGAATATACCATCCTTCACACATCCCTACACAGCATCTCTTAAGACATCATTCAACGTGAGGAATGGTCTGAAAAAATGCTTCCTTATTATTGAACCTGAATCTTGAGTAATTCAAGGGAACCAGGCTTTAATTAGCCCCTGTGAATTTTGAATGATATCACCAGATGGAAGGGTATGTATTCTGTGCCATTCCATACAAGTCTTCAGTAAATTATGTGTGTAAACATACAAAGCACAAGATGAGTAAGCCAGGGGGACCTGCAACTGTGTTTTGTCTATAGCTCTTGGTTTTCAAGTGGATATTGGGAATGTGTGGAACAATGTTGAGGTGTAATGTCCCACTTTTTCTTCTGTGAGACTGCAGTGTGCCCGAGAAAGTTTCTCCTTCACAAAACCGAGTGCCGGGATATTTTGAATGTCATTCCCAGCTGAAAGGCAACACTGAAGTCCCAAAATGTGCTCAACCTAACTTCAAAACACAAAACAGAGGAGAATGCATTTTACTCCCTGGTGCACATTTTCCTGTCATCGAAATTGCTTATGCAATGCACTTGTCAGCCTATTAACAAGAATGTTATAACCACTGAAATCCTGAACATTGTCTCATCCTCAGGAATAACGACCCAAGAAACCTATGTCTCAGGGAAATACTTTTGCCTTGTACCACAGCTGCTTGCTGAATACTCTTGTAGAATGGGCTTCCAATTAAATCTGAGACTTTTAAAACCTTTTTGAGCTCACTTGATTGAACAGTGAATGAAAAGTTGAGAAACTGGAGTGTTGGCATTATGTGAATAGGCTCCTTAAAGTAGATGACTGCATGGTGTGCAGGCCTGAGTATGTGATATACTCTGCAGAAAATCCACCCAATGCAGACCCCAATAATTTCTATCAAATAATGTAGGAGAATTTTGAGAACAACCAGCAAGAAACCTTTGTTGCAAGATAAATACCAATGCATAGGCAATCACAAGGAGACAACCTTTCATCCCTCTCCCATAAAGATAAAAGAGAAGCATAGCTTCTTAACTAGCAGGCAATGATCAGAGGGAATCAAGGAGGAGTGTGTCAGTGGAGACAGTGGTTTTTGTAGGAAATTTTATATCCTCTGATCTTTGAGACCAAAGGAAATTGAGGAAATCTTACACACCTGAACAAAGAGGGCTTACTGTGCCAAATGGCTCACAGCTCTGTCTATCTTTTCATTCCTGCTGGGTTTCCCTTGAGGACATTCAAACTAGCTGGGCCAAATTTACATCCCATTGGAAGTACTTGACCTTGCTTTTCATCTTGGATACTTCATTGTTTGATGTAGTTGGTTTTCCTGAATCCATAATTAGGGAATGTCAGCATCTTGGTGAGGAACAGTGTGTAAATATGTATAAAGATAGGGAGGAGATGATGTCTCACAGGATCTGTAAATCCATGAATAATACGTGCTCAGAGAAAAAAGTCATCTACATTCAGTTTTCAAATTTCAAGTAGGCACGTTTGCAGGAATTTACCTCAACAGTCTTTGCGGTGTGATTTTTTTGCACATAGCTCTATCCAGTGAATGGTAAAGCATTCATTTCTCCACAAGTTCTGTTCTCCCGGGTTTGATCCCACTCATTTAATGCCTAACTTGTTTCCCTGTGCTTCTGAGGCCTGAGAGCAAGAGAGAGGAGAGCTACAGTATGCAGATGTGAAGGAGTTGGCATGAAGTAATTTGTTTTGGGAGGGTGAGCAATTATCAGGTTCATGTAGGAAAATGCAGGTTTCTCTCTTTCCAGGGTTTGTTGCTAGGTCTTGAACACCTTGGGTTTCTGAGAATGGCCTGGGCACTATCCTAGCTGTGCTGCTTATACCTTCTCCAGTTATATATCTGCCATACCTCAGCCCAATGGCATCACGGTTTCCATGGCAATGAGAATTACTTCAGGTTCTGGCTACTGTGGATAAATATTCAAAAACAGCTTTTACAGGTGTGCTGGGAAGTGTGAAGAGGAAGCAGGTGAGTCCCAGGAGTCTCTCATTGGCCACAGATATGATCCTAACATCTGAACACAGAAGAGGCATCAGAGTGTGGAGAGGGCATGTCCCCTTGTGCTTTGAGACATTATATGTCATTCAAGATAAGGTACCCACTTGAAACCAGACCATTTTTCATACTGTACATGTTCTCCAGGTCAGTATGTTTTCATGGGAATTGGGACCACCTGCAGCAATTCAGCCCCACCATATATAGTGGATTGGGGAGAGATGCAGAAGTGCTGGAGGGCCAGTGAGTTTCCAGGACAAGAACAATCTCCAGGGGCTTAGCCCGTTGCTGACAATCCTGATCATCTGTCCACATCCAGCACATTGCTGTGTTGGGAATCTGGCCTAGGGAAATAGCAAACACTCACAATGATGTCCGATGATATTTCAGAGAATAAGAGTATGTGTGGTGGCTTTCTGTGTGAGGGGAAGCTAAAATGAATGAAGTAGCAGATAAACTCTGGTGTGATGCTACACGTTTCCACAAATGCCTCTTCAGACAACAGCTTTACAATGGGATATAGGACTTCTAAGTACCACTGAGGAGTGACTGAGTTCCCCCACATATTGAGGAGGGTATTCATCACTAAACATTTAGAATGGAGGCTATGAAGTTGCTTGCAATCCTGTAGAGACATTACATACTCACTCCACTGCCCAGTCCCCACCATGCCTGTGGTTCTCCTACAATTAAGGTGCACTCAGAAAATATCTTACTATGAGATTCCAAGGTGACCTTCAACTCACCCTTTGATACAGTAATATGTTCAAAATATGTCTTCACTGATGATATAATTTTCTTGACCTGTATATCACCTGTCTTAACAAAAACACTCTGCACATTTCTAAGGACCCATTAACAAGTAGCTTGATAATGACTTCTGTTGGATAGGGTCACACATGCTGTAACTATGATTCTCCAAAACAGTGAAATTGAGGGAATAAAGAAGGGCCTGGTGAGGGCAGAATGAGCGCATTGTTACAGGGTATCACACGATATTAAACATGCTTCTGGCTGAAAAGGGGAATGGTAGAAAGCCTGGAAGTTGAATATTCAAACAGGAATGAGGAAAGGATATTTTCTCTTCACTAAAGGCAGATGGATCTTGGAGAAGAAAGCAACCTCTGTGATGGGTCTCTAAAAGTGGTTTTTCTAGTGGGTATTCTCCCCAAACATTACAGTAACATGCTTCTGCTTCACTGTACTATGCAAATCAAGCAAGAATTAGGGGCCAGATCTTTCTGTACACAAACAGAGTGACTGAACACAAGTGAAATGTTGGAGAATATAAAGGATGTTCCCCATTACTGACCCTAGCCTTATGGTTACAAGGGATACTCAATAAGCCAATGCAGATTTCACTTTCCTGATGTGTGACCTGGTAGAAAAAACCCTCCTTCACCACAGCACATACAAACAGACACTTCAATTTACACAAGTACAAATTTGCATGTGGAAACATGAGTGATGCCTCTGGAAATATAGTGTGCAGAACAATACTGGACATCTACAAAATATTTCTCACTTTCAATGCAACAATGAAGACACAATATATGTGACATCTTAAATTCAAAAAACAGACAGAACAATGGAAGTTTGAAAGGTGTGATAGTACTTAAGGCACAGGTAAGAGATCCTACAGCATTTCAAAATTCCAAGTCCTTATGTCCGAATTACAGGCATCCACATGATTTCTGCCACATAAAAATGTTCCTCATTTCACTTCTTTAATAAGGTTAATTTAAAAAGAATTTTTGGTCATCCCCACACTAGCATCAGAATCAAGTCATTCTCATTTTCTTGCTAAAATCAGAACATAACATCCTTCACATGTCCCTAGACAGCATCTCTTAAATCATCACTCAAAGTGAGCAATGGTCTGAAAAAATGCTTCCTTATTATTGAACCTGGATCTTGAGTGATACAGGAATCCCAGGCTTTAAATAGATCCTGTGGATTTTGAATGATATCACCAGATGGAAAGTTATGTATTCTGTGCCATTCCATACAAGTCTTTAATAAACAATATGCATAAACATGCAAAGCACAACAAGATGAGTAGTGCCAGGGCCACCTGCACCTGTGTTGTCTACAGCTCTTGGTTTTCAAGTGGATACTGGGAATGTGTGGAACAACGTTGATGTGTAATGTCCCACTTTTTCTTCTGTGAGACTGCAGTGTGCCCCAGAAAGCTTCTCCTTCACAAAAATGAGTGCTGGGATATTTTGAATGTCATTCCCTGCTGAAAGGCAACACTGAAGTCCCAAAATGTGCTCAACCTAACTTCAAAACACAAAACAGAGGAGAATGCATTTTACTCCCTGGTGCACATTTTCCTGTCATTGGACTTGCTTATGCAATGCACTTGTCAGCCTATTAACAAGATCGTTACAATCTCTGCATACCTGAGAGTTGTCTCACCTTCATGAATTCCACCCAAGCAATCTAGGTCTTGGGGAAACACTTTGCCTGTCATCACAGCTGCTTGTTTAGATTGGGATTCCAATTAATTCTGAGACTTCTATATTCCTGAGTTCACTTCATTGAACAGATGAGAGAAGGTTGAGAAACTGGAGTGTTGGCATGATGTGAATAAACTCCTTAAATTAAATGACGGCTTGTTGTGCAGGCCTGACTATGTATTATGCTCTGTAGGAAAACCACCTAAGGCAGAGCACATTAATTTCTATCCAATTCTGTGGAATGCTTTCCAGAGCAACCCAGCCAGAATCGTTTGGTGCAGGTCAAATCTCAATGTCTCCTTAGTCATAAGGTAACAAAGTTTCACCCTTGTCTCTTAAAGAAAAAAGGGTGTTATAGCACCTCAACTAGTAGGAATTGATCAGAGGGAATCATGGAGGTGTGTGACATTGGAGATGTTGATCATTGTAGGAAATTTATATCATCCTTTCTTTGAGACAAAAGGAAATTGAGGAAATCTTACACACCTGAGCAAAGAGGCCTTCTGTCCCAAAGGGCTCACAGCTCTCTCTTTCTTCTCATTCCTGCTGGCCTTTCCACTGATGACATTCAAACCAGATGGGTGAGATTCATATCCCATTGGAGGTATTAGACCTTCCTTTTCATCTCAGGTACTTCATTGCTTGATATATTTGGTTGTCCTGAAAAGACAGTGTTTCCCTTATTAGGGAATGGGATATGCATTTGGCCCAGCTGCTTAGATTTTCCTCCTGAGAACTTGGGGAGGAATTAAAACAATGACACTTGTGTGTGCCATTTGGAACTGTAAGCCTTTGGTGTTCACATCTGAATGATTTCCTCCATTTCCTTTGGTCCCCAACATCAGGCCATATAACATTTCCTATGAATTCCTATTTCTACTACTGACACACATCTCCATGCTTCCATTATTTAATTGTCTGCCCTTTAGCAGTGATACACTTGTGTTCCCAAAAGGAGTAGGGATACATTTTTCTCTCTTCATGTCTCCCTTTGACATTGGGATTTCACTGGCAATGAAGGATTCTGGCACGTTGCTCTCATAATCAGTCCATTGAATTTGATAAAAATTATATGGTTATTAATTCAGGTCTTATTTATCCAAAGAATATCACAAAGTCAGGTTGTGCAACAAGTCCTGGATAGAGAAAAAACCTGCATTCTCCTACATGAGCCAGAAAAATCCACGTCTCTCCTACCAGTCTCCCGTATTCCAGATTTTTCCTCTCTACCTGCTGTAGCTCTCCACCCTTCGACTTTCATGCCCTGGAGAACTGGTAAACAAGTTAGGTATTTGTTAAGAGGGATAAAAACATGGGTAGCAGCGTTGTGCAGAGAAATGAAGGACTGCCATTTCAGTTGACAGGACTTTCTCCAAACATTCTTACTACAAGAAATGTTGAGAGGAATTTCTGCAAACGTAACTACTGGATGTTTGAAAACTGAACTGAGATCACTATTTCTCTGAGCAAATATTATTCATTGGTTCCCAGGTCCTGTGATCCACCTCTTCCCATTCTCTATACATCCTTACACACTGTGCCTCATGAAGTTGCTGAGAAATTCCTTTTCTCAGATAAAAAGACTATGCCCAGGAAATTCAGCTTTTTCAAGCACCCACAAACCTGAGTTGAAAAGCAAGATCCAGCACCTCCTCTGGAATTTGCACTTGGCCCAGCTGCTTAGAAATTTCTCTAGGGAAGCCAGGGAGGAATGAAAACAATGACATGGGTGTGAGTAGTTTGGAATTGTAAGCATTGGGTTTTCACATGTGGAAGACTCCCTCAATTTACTTTGGTCCCAAGGAGAAGAACATGAAATGTTTCCTACAAATGCATACTTCTAATACTGGCCCATGTCTCCATTCTACCCTTGGATAATTGTCCCCTCTTGAGTGGTGACAACACTTGTGTTTCTTATAAAGACAGGTACAAATCATTCTCTCTTCATTAGTACCTAGATATTGGAATTTGACCTTCAACAAAGCATGATATCTGCGCTGTTCTGAAAAGTGATCTACATAATTTGATAGAAATTATTTGACTCCTCTTTGGGGTGGTTTTTATCAAAAGTTTGTCACATACTTAGGTCCGGGATCACGCAGTCACCTGCCTTAAAGAGCCTCTTCATATCATGCCAACCCTCCAGTGTCTGTACATTACCTTCTCTGATCAACCAAGTGAGCAGGAAATGGTTGAAAAAGTATCAGAATGCATTACAAGACAATTCTCAACAGAGGATCCAGAAAGCACCTTTGGTTCCAGCCAACATGCTTCCACAGAGACCTGGATTGCTTTAGAAGCACTATTCTTTAAGATGAGAGAACTCTCAGGAACGTAAATGCTATCACCTTCTAATTACTATGCTGGCATGTGATTTGAGTCAGCAATATCTACAAGATGAATATGCTCACCAAATTTTAAAATTGATTCTTTTACATTTTCACATTTGGAAGTTCTGGTTTAGCACTTATTGGGACTTCACTTTTGCCTTTCAGCAAGAAATGACATTCAAAATATTACCTGCCCTTGAGTTTGTGATAAAAAATCTTCTGCACACTCCAATCTCTCTGAAAATGATGTGGACTCCTGCACCCCTACATTTTCCAGCACAACCAAATTTCAACTTCAAAACA
>JAJEJO010040346.1:0-30473 GCA_020662805.1 Glaucomys volans | reverse complement strand
GCTTTTGGTCAGGCTGGAAAGGAGGCAGAGAATTTTGGTCAGGGGGCTCACCATGCTTTTGGTCAAGCTGGAAAGGAGGCAGAGAAGTTTGGTCAGGGTGCCCACCATGCTGCTGGTCAGGCTGGGAAAGAGGCAGGGAAATTTGGTCAGGGAGCCCACCATGCTTTTGGTCAGGCTGGAAAGGAGGCAGAGAATTTTGGTCAGGGGGCCCACCATGCTTTTGGTCAAGCTGGAAAGGAGGCAGAGAAGTTCGGTGAGGGGGCCCACCATGCTTTTGGTCAGGCTGGAAAGGAGGCAGAGAATTTCGGTCAGGGGGCCCACCATGCTTTTGGTCAGGCTGGAAAGGAGGCAGAGAAGTTCGGTCAGGGGGCCCACCATGCTTTTGGTCAGGCTGGGAAAGAGGCAGAGAATTTCGGTCAGGGGGCCCACCATGCTGCTGGTCAGGCAGGGAAAGAGGCAGAGAAATTTGGTCAGGGGGCTCACAGTGCTTTTGGTCAGCCCGGAAGGGAGGCAGAAAAGTTTGCTCAGGAGGGCAGCCATGCTTTTGGTCAGCCTGCAAAGGAGGCAGAGAATTTCGGTCAGGGTGCCCACCATGTTTTTGGTCAGGCTGGGAAAGAGGCAGAGAAGTTTGGTCAGGGTGCCCACCATGTTTTTGGTCAGGCTGGGAAAGAGGCAGAGAATTTCGGTCAGGGTGCCCACCATGTTTTTGGTCAGGCTGGGAAAGAGGCAGAGAAGTTTGGTCAGGGGGCTCACCATGCTGCTAGTCAGGCTGGGAGGGAGGCAGAGAAGTTTAGTCAGGGAATCCACTATTCTGCTGGTCAGGCTGGAAATGAGGCAGAGAAATTTGGTCAAGGGCTTCACAATACTGTGGGTCAGGCTGGCAAGGAGGCAGAGAAGTTTGGTCAAGGGGCTCACCATGCTTTTGGTCAGGCTGGGAAAGAGGCAGAGAAGTTTGGCCAGGGTGCCCACCATGCTGCTGGTCAGGCTGGAAAGGAGGTAGAGAAGTTTGGTCAGGGGGCTCACAGTGCTTTTGGTCAGCCTGGGAAGGAGGCAGAGAAGTTTGCTCAGGAGGGCAACCATGCTTTTGGTCAGCCTGCGAAGGAAGCAGAGAATTTTGGTCAGGGGGCCCACCAGGCTGCTGGTCAGGCTGGGAAGGAGGCAGACAAAGTGATCCCAGGGGCCCAGGATGGACTTAGTCATTCAGCAAAAGAGGCACTGCAGTTTGGCCAGGATCCTCATCCTGCTGCAGGGCAGGTTGGGAAAGAGGGAGGCAAAATAATCCAGAGTGTCCATCCTGGGGTCAACCAGGCTGGGAAGGAGGTGGAGAGGTTTGGCCAGGGAGTTCACCATGCCGTTGAACAGGCCGGAAAGGAAGCAGACAAAGTGGTCCAAGGGGTCTACAATGGGGTCAACCAGGCCGGGAAGGAGGCAGAGAAATTTGGCCAAGGGGTCAACCATGCTGCTGGTCAGGCCGGAAAGGAAGCGGAGAAACTTGGCCAAGGTGCCCACCAAGCTGCTGGCCAGGCCGGGAAGGAAGTGGACAGGTTGCAGCAGGATGTTCATAATGGGGTCAACCAAGCCAGCAAGGAGGCCAACCAGCTGCTGAATGTAGGTGAACAGGGGTGGGGAAACTGGGGAGAAGGGGGTTGTGGGAGGGAGAGGTTAAACCCTTGGGTATTTGGGGAGCCCGTAGGTAGTCTTTTGTGAAAGATGCTTGGGGCAGCCATATAAACATGTTCCCCTTCTTCCTTCTGCATCTCTCTTACTAAGGAGCTAGTTGTTGGCTGGTCAGATGGATTAAACCATCTTATCTGCAAAGCCCCACCTCAGATAATGTGGAAGGAATCTAGTCCCACCTTAAAGGAGTTTTTCTCCTAGTTAAGGGGGCCTGCAGTGAGGATCATGAAGTCCCTCCTGGAAACAGGAAACAGTTCTGAAATCAGATCTGTGAAGTGCAAACAGAATGAGTGTTGATAAAACTCAGCGTGTAACAATCAGTGAATGTGAGGAACAGCTTTGGAGATAAGCTCTCTCCTTCTTAATCTTCATAACCACCCTCTGAGGTAGTCAGGATGAGGATGCTGACTCCCTGATGCTCAGATAAGGAAACAGAGACTCAGAGAGGCTAAGGGAATTTGCCAAAGTCATGTGGCAAGTGCCCAGTTTTGGTGACAGGCAGGTCAGGGTTCTCCTTCCTCTGCAATGCTGATGAGAAAAGGCCTTCTGGAGAGTTTTTCCTACCCATGTATGTAGAGGAAACATGTTGGAAGCCAGGTGAGCAGTGCCATTGGCAACAGAACCACAGGCACCGAGGAGGGACCTGGAGAACAGCAGAGACTGACTCCGGGCGTGTGAGACCATCTTGAGGATGGACCCAGATCTCAAAGCCCAGAGTCACACCTGCTGTTAGGCAGGAAGCCAGGGGTTGTGGGGAGGGAGAAGGGAGGAAGAAATAGTACAGAAAGGGAGGAAGTGAGGGTCCTGAGTCAGGCTGCCCAAGAAGGGGGTAGTTTGTTGCAGGATTCCAGGAGGCCCTTGCCAGAGGTAGGGGTGTGTCTGGGATAGCACTGCTGGAGTGGCTGGGGATGGGGTCAGGGATAGGGATCAGCCCAAGTTAGGGTTGAGGCTAAATTGTGTGTCGAGAATTGATTTGGGGTCAGGGTTGAGATCTGTGATGGTCCTGGTATGTGCACGGGTGCTCTGGGTTCTCCTTCCAGTGGAGCTCCTTTTCAATGGTTGGGAGCATTTTCCTAACACCAAAATGAAAGGGAGACTGGGAAAGACCAGTCAGTAGGAGGCAGACATCCTTCCTAGAGGTTTTTCCATTTCCCATGAAATTCTCATGGCAATGTGGACTTTGGGTTTTCTCTCTGGACAGTGAGTGAGGAGGCCAAGGAGTCAGACTGTGTCCCCCACCCCAGCCTGAGCCACCGTAGACAGGGGCAAGTCACCAGGGAAAAGGAACTTAGGAAACCCTCAAAGATTGAGGGGTGGTAGTGACCTCTTGGGCTTATCCACAGGGCGGTCATCAAGGAAGCGGGGCTACCGGCCAGCACGGAGGGACCGCAACCACCACATTAGCATCTGGAGTAAGTGTCCTGGGCACAGCGTGAACTTGGTGGCAGGGAGGCACCACTTGGGGTTCCACCTAGGATGGTGTGGGGTGGAGACTGGGGATTAACCTTCCTGTCCTCGAATTCCAGGCCTCGGTCAACAAGCCCTTCATCAACTTATCAGCTCTGTGGAGGGTGAGTGTCTGCATGGCTACTTCCTGCTTTCTATCTTGAGAGATACGCCTATACCCCTTTCCCGTTGCCTGCTCGGGGACAACTTTCCTGTGGGCAGACTCAGCCTCTGCAGAGACCATCGGACCTGTTCTCCCGGCTCTGGTCTTCCCTTTGTCGCCTGCTCTCTGCCTTTCGTCCAGCTTTTGGGTGCTTTCCAGTCCCACAGAAGCTGGCAGAAGTCACTTCCAAGTGCTTGCACAGAGGCGGGAGAGGAGGGGGCTGAGCCACTGAAACTCTGGTGCTCCCGTCCCCACCATTTGCCACATGGCTCCTCTCCATCTCTCCCAGGGGCCAGTGGGCTCCCCTCCCAACCCTGCCCTCCAGGGAACCCCTTTGCTGCCCAGCACTTGCTGCCCTGCCTCAGTGTGCTGGGTTGTGGGAACTTGGGGCTCTGTCCATTCTCTGATCCTTGCTCTGGGCCAGAAGTCCCTGCTCTCTGTCTGTGTTTAGTACATAAGTTGCCTCAGAGTGGGGTGCAGAGCTGCAGGTGTATGACAGCCCCATCCTAGGCACATGGAGCTGGAAGACATACCCTTGTGGATCCTTTGGATTTGGGGTTGGCAGAGGCCCTCTGAGATAAAACACATAGGGCTTCTCCATTCCTACAGAGGCCCCCAGTCCTGCCAATGGGGGAGGATAGGGAGGGCTGGCTCCCTATCCTCCAAATATTCTTAAGATATTCCTCAGAACATAAGCAATTCCTGGACCAGAGTAACCAGTCTTCCCCTGGCTGCCCAGGAGAGTGGTGGGGCCGGGTCTCTCGCTCCTCCTCAGCCCGGCATCCTGCACTCACTCCTCTCTCCTCTTTTCTAGAGCGTCGAAAACATCATGCCCTAAACTGATGCCCCGGCCTTGCTGAGCAGATAAATGTTCCTCTTGTCACACCAGCAGAAAGGACTGGAGGGGCTGGGGGGTGGGGGGCGCATAGGTTCTTGGAGTCCCTTAAGGGGCTGTACTAATATTTGTGAATAAAAGTGGCACAATGTCCTCTCTCATCACGATCCACTGCGCTCCCTACAGAAGGAAGGGCAGGGGTGGGAGTGGGGACTTGGAGTTTTTCATCTTGTTCTTTGCTGAAGGAATCGGGTGTCTGCTGCTCAGGATGGGTTGCACTCAGGCTGTTCAGCTTGAAGAGGGCAGTGCACAGGGACAAACGTTGCTTTGGAGCGTGCCAAGTTTGTGCTTGGCGCTGGGAGAGCACCCTTGCAGGGAAGCCACTGTCGGCAAATGGTGGGGACCGGAGCACCAGAGAGAGAATGAAGGAGCCTAGGTGGAGCCCAAGGGGGTAGGTTCTCATTCAGGGGGTGTGGCACCCAGGGAATAACAATAATAGCTTGTATTGTTGTGCAATGAAGACATGCTGGGAGCTTTGCATGAATGACATCACTGAATCCTCCCAACCACCCAGTTAGGTAAGAGCTACTACCCCCATTTTATAGGGAGGCACGTGGAAGCTTGCACGGGATGGGAAACGGGCCAAAGTTACATGGTCAGTAAGTGGAGGAGAGAAGCCGCCCCAGCCACAGAGGCTGTTCTGTTAGGTGTCGGTAGGGAGGGGGACCCAGTGAATAAGGAAAGAGAACGGGAGATACACGTGGGACAGTCTCTCTGGGGAAGGAGAGGGGAGGACGAAAGGCTCAGGCAGGAGACACACTAATGATCTGAGGGAGGGACTATACCAGCCACTAAGTGTCTGCAGGCAGCTCACTGCCCCCCAGAGGCCACAGTTTCCTGCTGTATAAAAGGGGAGTGAGGTGTCTGCAGGGGAGGCCCTCCATGTCACTTCCAGCTCCCAGATGCCATCAGTGGTGGACCCCAAATAAGAGCCAGTGCTTTGGCCTTTGGGGAATTTGGCCAGATTCCTTTTGGGGAGATGCATAGAATAAGAAAATAAACAGGAGTCAGAGCCCCAGAAGAACTAAATCACACGCCAGGAAGGGGAGGGGTCCACATTTGCACAGTGAAGGTTATGTTCCCGACACTTGAGATCCACCATCCTTTTCCTTGTTTTGTAGAATATCATCATTTTTAAATCCCTTTAAAAATTTGTTCTAATTAGTTATACATGACTAGAATGCATTTTGACACATCATACACAAATGGAGGATAACTTCTCATTTGTCTGGTTGTACAGCTTGTAGAGTTACACAGGTCATGTAATCACAAATGCACAGAGGGTAATAATATCCGATTCATTCTACTATCATTCCTGCCCCCGTGTTCCTTCCCCTCCCTTCACTCCCCTCTGTCTAGTCCAAAACACCTCTACTCTTCTCCTCCCTGGTTATTGTGAAGTCGCATCGGCATATCAGAGAATACGTTTGGCTTTTGATTCTTTGCGATTGGCTTATGTTGCTTAGCATAATATAGAATATTATGATTTTATTACGTCTGCTTCTTCCCTGGCCTGCAATACTTTATTTTGAAAATGTTTCAAACATACCAAAAAGATGAAGGAATTTTACAGTGGACACCTGCTCTTACCACTTAGATTCTGTCATTAGCTTTTTATCATGTTCACTTGACCACACATCTATGCATCTGTGTATCAATGTATTTTTGATGCATTTCAAAGAAAATTGCAGATACCTATTTGCTCCACTTTGATAAACAGAATCATTCATTCATATAGGACATTTATTGAGTGTCTCCTTTTACTGGACTGTTTCATATGCACTGGGGAAGTCCCTCCTTGAAGGAATCCTCCATAGGTTGCATTTGCAAGAACAATATTGAAGGGTATCCTTCTTTTATCAAGTAAAAACTTGCATTGGTTGGATTTTTTATGGACACTTTCTGGCTGGCTTGGTTTGGAGGGGAGTCCTGGCAGGACAGAGACAGAAATAAACCATAGGAGCTGATGGTCAGTTCTGGGAAGTAGTTGGAAAGTGAGAGCTTTGGGCCAATTTTGAAGGGTCAGGGAGACACGCAGGGTAAAGGGTCCTCTCCTACCTGGAGGCCTTTACTTCCATTCCCTCTGTGGGGAGTGTTCTCCATGCCTCTCTCTCTCAGGTTGGCTCCTCCCCACCCTTCAGGTCACTGCGGCCTTGACCACACAACCCGAACATCTCCTACCCTTCTCATTGTCTCTCATGATACCCTGATCTTGACTATGACAACTTGTAATTCCATTGTAAACATGGCTTTTCTAACACCCATTGCCCACCTGGATTAAGAGGTTCAAGAGATGAGGTCGAGGCCAGCACAAATATCTGGCATTTGAGCAACTGGGCCTGAGCAGACTTGGCAAAGGTCATGGAATAAGGGTAAGCAAGAAACGGGCTGCTTTGCCAAGAAGGGTGGGGAGTAACAGAAAGGACCAGTTTCTGCAGATGTCGAAGAACAGGGAGAGGAGTTTGGGAGGGACTCTTGTAGTCCTCTTTATTGGATCTGCGCTGAGCTCTTACAGACATGATTCATTCTGTCCTCACAACCACCTCATGGGGCAGGTACCATGATTACCCTGTCATGGATGATGGGAGATGAGGCTCTGGGAAGGGACAGAGTTGCCTGAGGCCACCCAGCCAGTGGCGATGGCAGGACTCCATTTCAAGAGTGCTTCTCTGCTGGTGAGATGGCCTGCCTCCCTGGGACCCTCAACAAGGGAGAGGGGGCTATTTAAAAATAAATCCTCTTTAAAAACGGATTTCTGCCTTTGACCTGTTTAGGACATGCATGTGTGCACGTGTGAGTGTCAACAGAAAACAATCACCAAGAAAGTATTCCAGCAATACGAATGACCCCAACACTCCCAAGAATATGTATTGAGTTCTTTTGTCTGCCAGACACTTTTCTAAACTCTGTGACAAGTGCAATTTTAGTTGATTCTCATATTCACCCAGTTTAACAGACAAGGGTGCACAGATGGATTAAATTGCAACAAATAAATCAAATGACTTTACGATTCCATCTCACCCCAGTCATAACAGCTATTAAAGAGAAACCTGTATACCCATGGCAGTATTCATGATAGCCAACTCACGGAATCAGCCTAGATGCCCATCAGTGAATGAATGGATTAAAAAGATGTGGTGTATATAGAACGGAGTTTTATTTGGCCATAGAAAAGAATGAAATCATGTCATTTGCAGGAAAATGGATGGAACCAGAGACCATTATGTTAAGTGAAATAAGCCAGACAGGTATCACATTTTTTCTCTCATGGGGGAGGTGTGTGGGGGAGAATTAGGGAAGGCGAAAGGGGATCAAGGAGAGGGGAAAGGTGGGTAAGAGGGGGCAGTGGGTACAAAAAAGCATGTTATATACATGTATGGAAAGGTCACAATGAAACCTATTAATTGGTTAATTAATAGGTTTAATGGGTTAATTAATTGGTTAATTGGTCACTTCTACATGCTAATCATAATAATATGAAGAAGAAAGATTAGAAAATAAGAATGAACTATAGAAAAAGAAAACAAGCCAGGCGTGGTGGCGCACGCCTGTAATCCAAGCGACTTGGGAGGCTGAGTCAGGAGGATCGCGAGTTCAAAGCCAGCCTCAGCAACTTAGCGAGGCCCTAAGCAACTCAGTGAGACCCTGTCTCTAAATAAAATACAAAATAGGGCTGGGGATGTGGCTCAGTGGCTGAGTGTCCCTGAGTTCAATCTCTGGTTCCAAAAAAAAAAAAAAAAAAGAAAAAGAAAACAAAAACGAAATCAAAAAGAAGATCACAGCTAGTGAGCGACGGAGCTGGACGTGAACATGAGCTTCAGGACAGGCCCCATGGATGCAGTTGACCTGCAGATGCCAGTGTGAGGCCCTGGGTCCACAGAAGGGAGCAAAGACACCCCCAGATCCAAGGCCTCAACTTCACATGACACTAGAGCCCAGCCTTCATTCTGTCCCTGATGGCTCCTCCCTGGTCTCTTATTCCACAAGCCCCCAAGTCTGTCCCCCATAAAAAAACCCTGTTAGCACCTGCATCCAAAGTCAGGCCTCTCTAGAAGACAGTTTTAGATTATAACCATAGATCTACTATGTGCATTTTTGGTCAAGTACTTGTGTTTATTGTGCAGAAAGTTCATGCTTTATTTCACAACATCCAAGCTTTCTAGATGTCCTGAGGTGACAGTGTATCATAAAAAGTAGAGCTAGGAAAATAGCCAACTAGGAAATAGCTTTTTGTTACACCTGATAGAAAAGCTGCGCCCTGGACGTGGGCAGCGTGTCCCGGGACTGTCCATTAGGCTGCAGCGGAGGGCCAGAGGGGCGCACAGGGAAAGGCCGGGTCAAGTGCTCAAGGATTTACATTTGCTGTGAGCCATTGGTCTGTGCACATCTTCTGGCTGAACTGTAGGAACACTTGAAATCCCTGGGAACGTGCTTTCTTGCTGATATTTTAGTAGCAGAAATCTCATTTGAACCCTCCTAGAAATGTGCTTGCAGTACGCTGTAGCTTTGTCTCATTTTAAATTCAGGATTAAGGGAAAGCATTATTTTAGTTGTGACTCTACTAATAATACTTCTATCTAGAGGCCTGTTGCCATTTCTGTCTTCAGTGAAAAATTTGTCCCCAAGAAAGGCAGAATTACAATCTTTCTAACAGATTGAGTTGATGTAGTGTATTTTTTGGTTATTAAAGCTCCTCATGCAGCTCTGGGATTTTGAATTGGTGAATATTCGTGATGTGTGGAAAAGCACAATACATACTACCATCTCAAACACACAAAACTAAGCTGCTTGTGGCTGGATGACTGTTCTTTGCTTGTGTTTTTCTGTTTCCTGTAATGCATAAATTAACTTTAAAAAATCTATTAAAAATGTCAAATTCCTCACAATGGTCCCCAAACCCCAGAATATGGCCCTTTTATGTCTTTTGATCTCAACTCATCCCCTTAGTCTCCTGTGCTCCAGCCACAAATACAGGAAGCAGACTCCTGCCTCAGGGCCTTTGCACTGCTTGGAATATTCTCATCCCTGAATATTCATGGTTTGTTCTCTCACTTCCTTCAGGGCTCAGCTCGTTGGTCACATCTCAAGCAGCCCTTCCCTGACTACCTTATTTAAAATACCTCTCTGCCTTCTCTATTCCCTCCGCACCACTGTATTTTTCTTTGCAGTGCTCATTACAATCTGATAGTCCAGCTTAATCCACCATGAATTTGAGCTTCTCAAGGAGAATGATGTTGATTTTGTTCCACGCTGTATCCCCACTACCTCGAATAGGTGTGGCACAGAGTAGCTGCTCCACAAACCTTTGTGGAACCAGTGAAGTAGTGAATGGGAGAGAAGCGTTCACAGACAAGGTATGAGCACGTCAGATTGGGAGATAGAAGAGCAAGTGAGGCCTGAAGACGCTGGAGACGCTGTTTGGAGTAAGAACTGGTCACGGGTTGACTTCCTCCATCTTTCTGTGATCTTTTCACATATGATCTTGTGTGTAGTGTTTAACCACTCCTGATCTCAGATACCTCATCTGTAAAATGGGAACAACACTGATTTGTGGAGGTTATAGTGAGGGTTAAATGAGATCATGATTATTAGGACACCTAATATTCTATTTGGTTCACAACAGAATTTAATAAATATGCCTTAAGATTGAGTCAAGTTGGCCCCTCGGGTTCAGGATGTCTGAGGGCAGTTTATCCCAGAAGGAAGAACGAGGTGGTTTGGGAGAATTTAGGTGCTTCATGAGCATGACTTTGAATGATTTGGAATCACACAGTGAGAAACTTCCTCTCTACTCGATTTTCTTCTTTTTCAGATTATGTTAATGAGGAAGACTCATCTCCTGAACTGGTGTGCCCAAACATCTTGCTCATACTTGTTAACCTTCCTGCTATAGTGCAAGACCATTATTTGCATCTGGGTTTTTCTGGAACTTTCTATCTGTGAACAAGTGATTCTGACTTTCCACTTGCATAGCTGATAACAGCATCCTCTTAAAATATTCCTAAGTGAGAAGGTAAGCTGGTTTAAAGATTATTGATAACAACATATTATTGAGGAAGAATGGAGAAGGAAGGGGGCAGATGTATAGCACTGTGAAGGCAGAGTCCTCTGAGGGAGTCTGTGTCCTCAGCCCCTGATGCTGATCTGTGGCAGAAGGAAGAAGCAAGCTCAGGGGCTGGGGCCTCCAGCACCAATCCTGGGGGCCCAGATTCATTCCTGCCTCTCATAAATTCACCTCCATGCAGAGAACTGCCAGAGGGTTTTGACAAGCAGGGGTTGGTATGAGACACTGACAGACAGAAAAGGCTCTGGAGCCTGGGCTTCAGAGTGAGGCAGGTCTGGGCTGGCTCACCATGGCCTCTCAGAGTCCAGTGTCTCTGTCTCAAAATGGGAGAATACTAAGACCTATCTGTATGATTCTGAATGTGCTTAGTTTGATGCTGGGCACATAGAAAGCCTTTGATAAACTGGAGTTGCAATTATTATTATTTTTATTATTATCACCATCACAACTATTATCATCATTAAAGAGTCAGAGATGGAACAACAGGGAGGTGGGAGCTGAGGACAGGCAGGGAAGGTGTTTACATTCTCAGAAGTGTTGGATATTACAAGTCGGGTGCGGGTGTCAGGGTGGAGAGAGAGAGGAAGGGAGAGACTGACGGAGACACATTGAGAAAGGCAGATGGAAACCGGCCCCTCCTAACCCGGTGATGAATCCCAGTGATACGAGACCCGTGCCAAGTGGGAGGACCTGGGGCCCCTGGGAACAGAGAGGTGGCCACACTTGCCAAGCAGGGATGAAACCTGGGGAGGACACCCAAGATCCTCAACCAAGCTGGGCCTGGGGATGAGGCCATAGTGGCTCCTGACATTGTGCTGACCCTGCTCCCTGACCAGCACTGTCCTGGCTCCTGGGGGGCATGGGGGGTGGGTGTGGTGAGCCGATGCGGTCCCTCCCCTCCTGGATGGCCATGAACTCACACAGGCACCCGGGTAAACAGGATGGAAGCCTGGGTCAGCTGCTTCCTCCCTGGTCCTTCCCTCCCACTCTTCCCTGGGGGTTGCTGGCCCGCCCAGCTCCTCAGCTCCACACCCAGCTCTCTGGGCTAGGAGCATCATGGACACTAACTGAAACACCTTGATGACCACTCTCAGAAGCCTGCCATTCCTTCTCGAACCTCAGAACCTCCAATGCAGCCCCATGGCTTCCAGTGTCTCTCCATGGCCTGGAAGGGTATAAGGCAGCCACCTTTAGGTGGCAATATGGGGTGGGGAGAGAGATGGGAGCAATGAAGGCCAGCTGAAACTGGGAAGGGCCAAGAAAGGCACCTGCCTCTCCTCCTAGTGCCCTGGACCCAGGCCTGCACGTGCCTGGACCCAGGCCCCTTCCTGTGGGCTCCCTCTCCTTGCTGTCCTACTGGGGTCCTGCTTGTGATTCCTGTTTCCTAAGTGCCCCCTACCTACCCGCAACGCCTCCAGGAGATACCAACACCTATCTCCTTAGATGCCCGAGTCCCCACCCTGCGCCCCAAATTCCTGGGGTTGGGCAACTGAACACCCTTGTGTCCGTCTCCTTCCAGTCCTCCCGCCCTGCTGCCTGGGCTCCCTCTCTGTTTCGACAGACTCTCAGACTCACAATTACAGCTCATTAGCCTATCGGTGGCTGGGCCCTGAGTCACTGGGGGAGGAACCCCGGCTGCCCGGCCCTGTCACCTTCTCCCAACCTACAGTATAAGGAGTAGTGACAGGGAGGAGGACTCTGGGAAGGCAGGGGAGTCTGGGAAAGGAGAGAAGGCTGTGAACTTGGAGGGAGGGAGAACAAGAAGGCAGTGGAACAGGGGAAGGCAGAGGGCACACAGGACAGAGGAGGGAAAGGGTGACGAGAAGCAGACAGTGGTAGGACGGGAGACACTCAGGGGAGAGAGAGGGAGCTAGACAGAAATGAAGTTACAGGGGTCCCTGGCCTGCCTCCTGCTGGCCCTGTGCCTGGGCCGCGGGGCTGCTGGCCCACTACAGGGTGGAGGGGAGAGCACTGGACATGGAGTTGGGGAGGTCTACGGCCATCCAGGAATTGAGGACCAAAGGGATGGAGAAGCTGCTTCTAGAATCAGGGAGCTGGGAGAGACTTTCAACCACGGGCTTGAGGGAGCAGCCCATGCCCTTGAAAACACTGGGAACGAGGCCGGCAGACTGGTTGAGAACGGCATTCGACACGGAGTGGATGCGGCCCGCAGCTCTGAGGCTTGGGTGAGTGACTGGGAGCTGAAGGTGGGAAAGGGCAGTGGGCTGGAATCTTGGGGAATGGTTGGGGATGAAGGGGTCTCTTACCTGAGGCTTTCTGTGCCACTTCCTCTCAATCTGGTCCCTGCCTTTTCTGACTCTTCTCCATCTCATGGCTATTTGGCCACTCTACCCCATCAGAGTCAGAGATGGCCACACTAAGTGCAGATGTGTTGTCTTTGCAGGGAACATCTGGAGGCCATGGCATGTTAGGCCATAGCCAGGGCAATCTTGGAGGCCCAGGGTCTCCCTGGGGCCAGGGATATCCTGGAGGCTCAGAAGGCAGCTTTGGAACCAACTCTCTGGGAGGGTCCTCAGGTCAGGGAGGCAGTGGAGGGTCACTCAACTTTGGAACCAATGCTCAGGTAAACTGACCACCTGCCCTGCCACCCGCCCCGCCCTCCCACTCAGTCCACACTTTCCAGCCTCCCTGGTTCTTCCAGATCCCACAGTCTCACCCTCTCTGCAGGGAGCAGTGGCCCAGCCTGGCTATGGTTCAGTGAGAGGCAGCAACCAAAATTCAGGGGTAAGAAGAGGAGTCTGGGGATATGCTGGGTGTCTGGTGCATGTGAAAGAAAGAGGGGGAGAGACAGAAAGGGGGAAGGAGGACTGGGGTAAGGGGAAGATGGGCTGGGAAGAGATGGGTATGGGGAAGAAACTGGGGAGAAAGGAGGGACATGAGAGGGGCTGGAGAAGGGAGGCCCAGCCAGGCAGCGGGTGAGGCCTGGCTTGTGGAGATAATGCTGATGGCAATTTAGACCCACTGATTGAGTCCCCTTCCCTCTGCAGTGCACCAACCCCCCACCATCCGGCTCCGGTGGAAGCTCAAGCAACTCTGGGGTAAGAGGAGGGCAGCCTGTGAAGGGCAGGGGACACTCTGCTCCCCTTGCCCTGGGCAGGGGAAATGTGCCAGCAGGAGGGCAAGGGGAGGAGGGACACAATCCTGGTGCCTGTCTTGCACCTCCATTCTACCCCTCAGGAAAGCAGCAGCTCACAGGGCAGTGGCGGCGGCAGCTCACAGGGCAGTGGCGGCGGCAGCTCACAGGGCAGTGGCGGCGGCAGCTCACAGGGCAGTGGAGGCGGCAGCTCACAGGGCAGTGGCGGCAGCAGCAGCCATGGTGGCAGCCATGGTGGCAGCAGCAGCAGCCATGGTGGCAGCAGCCATGGTGGCAGCAGCAGTGGTGGCAGCAGCAGTGGCAACAGTGGCAGTGGCAGTGGCAGCAGCTCTGGGGCCAGCAGGGTAGGTATGCCCTATCTGGGGACAGGGATGGGATGAAGTCCTGGGGTCGCCTGAAAGCTGCCACAGCTCTGGAGTGGGAGGAATCCGGCCGTCATCCTGGGGCTCCCTCAACTTGTGTTCCCCACCTTCCCAGTCCACTCACACAAAAGCTGCCCTGCCTACTCTACTTCCTTCCCTTCCACTCTACCACAGCAGGGAAGTTCCACCTCCTGTCTAACCTCTATTCCTTGCCCACTTGGCAAGTCTGAGTAGAGTTGGGAGTGCTGGAGGGAAGGAAAGAGGTGGGCACAGAAATACATGGCACTTGTTTGGGAAGCTCTCAGAACATGGGAGGATGTGACTCGGACTGTGGTGCACACGGCACTAATAGCCAAGGGGCACCCGCGACTCCCACATGGTGCAGGAGGCCCAGGAGGGCCTTGGAGGAGGGCTCCAGGAGAGGGGCCTGGAGACAGGGAGCCACGCTGGGCTCCTTGGGGCTCTGGGAAAGGTGACAGGGAAGAGAAGGTAAGAAATTACCACAAACCTAAACAGCAGGCTGCTTCAACCTGCTGCTCCTTATCTTTCCCTCTTTTCCTCTGGCTAGGAACGACCTTTAGAAAATTCTAGGGATTTGGATCAAAGTTTTTCAGTCTCCAAGGTGAGGACTCCACAGGTCCCATTTCCTTCCTGCATTCTAAGAAAGGGTGAGGGGCGGGGAAAGGCTGGGGCAGGAGCCTCACCTGCCCCCTGGTGGCTGAATGGAGGCTCCTGTGTGCCCTGGCAGGGGTGGGGTGGGAGTGGGGGAACAGCTCAGACTCCCCAGATCATCTCCGGCCTCCAGATACACACCTGGTCTTCTCTGTGCTCAGAACAACTTCCCACAGGGACCAACTGGCTAAAGATGGGGAAGGAAAGGAGGCTGGAGAAAGGGTAGAATCTCACGAGAGGGTGTTTACAAAAAAATCCATAAAATCACTGGAAACTACCTGGTACCTCTGCCAGGCCAGCTCAGCCAGAGTGTGAACCCCACTTTCCCTTGTAGGGATCGGACTCCGGCCCTTCCTCAGGCAGCAGCAGTGGAAGCAGTGGTGGAAATAAGCCCGAGGTCAGCGGTGGGGATTCAGCTGGGCATAAATCTCCCTCAAACTGTGGGAAGGAAAAGAAGAAGGGTCAGCCCCTTGCGGGCTGGGGAGGGGCTTCGCCCAGAACGGGGAGGGTTGCTGCCAAGAAGCCATTTAAAAGGCTGCCACTTCTGGGCTGGGACTGGCATTTGGGAGGTGACAGAGAGAAAGTCTTCCCTTTCTCCCGCAGTGTGACAACCCAGGGAATGAAGCCCGATTGGCTCCTGGAGGATCTGGGAGTCAGGTAAGAGACAAACCTGCCCAAGCGATGCCTGTCTTTTGTCCCGGTCACTGTCACTGTGCCAGCTCTCAGGAGTCCACTGGGCTCAGCCCCATTCCATTCAATTTGTCTCAGGGGAACTGACAATTTAGGTGGAAGAAACTGAAGGCACACTCTTAATCACGCCAGCAGGCTCCAGAGTAATAGTTAGTTGTGAATCTTTGTGTTACACCTCTCTCCACACCACAGATGGGGCTGCGGGGCATGCTGTGTAAACTGGATGTTTTAGAAACATAATCATTTCAATTGTGCCATCCCCGGCCAGTGATAGAATGCCATGAACTCTGGCAGAGAAGTGTTCTGGAGAACACATTTCCTCCTAGTTATTCTAGAAATCTGGACGTTAGGGTCAGCAGAGTAAGAGTGATGCATGCCACTAGAGGCCTTGTGCAAATGCAGGTTCTCATTCAACAGGTCTGGGTGGGGCTGAGATTCTGCGTTTCTCACCATCTCCTAGGGAGATGGAGGGAGATGGAGGGGAGGGGCTTTGGTGGCAGCAATCCCCACAGGGCAAGGAACAGGCCAGAAGGGAGATGATGGATGGTGGCTGTGGGTGGCCCTAAGATGAACTGGCTGTCTGAGAGCTCCTTGGGAATTAGGATACTAGCAGCCCCAACCCTTGTTGTGGTACTGGAGATTGGACCAGGGGTGCTCAACACCCCTGAGCTACATCCCAGCCCTTTTTATTGTTTATTTTGAGACACGGTCTCCCTAAGTTGCCCAGGTTGGCCTTAAACTTATGATTTTCCTGTCTCAGTTTCCAGAGGAGCTTGGATTACATGTGTGCACCACTCTGACAGGCAGGGTGCTAAACTTGTATTGGTTCACAAGTTTAAAAAATTTTTTTCTCAGTTTGTAACTCTTATTTCTAATTTTTTCTACCCCAATGTCTTAAGTTCATAGTGAGTTGAAAATCTCTATCTTTTCCTCTGTAGTTTCTGCTCTTGATGTATTGCTTCACATACCACCTCTTTCCCAGTATCATAAATACATACATAATTTTCTTTTTGCCATTGTAACTCTTTAATCCATCTGAACTTTACTTTGCTTCTAGTTGGTCTAGTCCCACTCCTTAATCTATCCAGACTTAGCCTACACTGGTTGGAGCTGGGCAGTCCTTTATGAGGGGAAAACAAGCTAAAAGCAGAAGGGAAGAAACTGATGAGGCATAATTAATATTTTCCCCCACTACTTAACTGATTTTTCCAGCCTCAAGTATCACACCAATTCCACTACTGATTTAAGATGCCACTAGTAAATACCTTCATCTGGGGGGAGCTTCTGGGAGTTCTGATTTGCTAAACAGATTCATCCATTGTGGCATGGGTAGTCACATGGCTTTATTTATAGTAGCTTATGGTACATGACTATCTGGCAACACAAGTCTCCTTTTGCCACTGATCTTTTCCCATGTTTTCCTATCTACCCCTAAACCTTTATCCTTCCAGGTGAATTTTAAAATTATTTTGATAACTTCCCAAGGAGAATTCCAGAAGGATTTTAGAGGAATCATATTGTCAACATACATTTTTGCAGATGGCACCAGGATCTGGAACAGGGATCTGGATTTCATTGTCTTATCCCCTGGGGCTTTGGTGGAGGACAGCGAGGGCCCAGCAGTTCCAGGAACATCAGGGTAGAGAGGTGGCAGGCCTTGAAAGTAGGGGCTGAGCCCTAGTGAATGGGATGAAGGTCAGCTTGCGCAGCAATACCAGAAGTGCAGGCCTTTACACATCCTGGCGGGGTTTACATGTTAGCTTTGGGAATGAGGAAGTGTCACTGGAGGAACCTAACTCTAATTTGGGAGGAGAATAATAGGTCTACTGAGCAACCTGGGCTCCCACTGGCTTGCTAGCTGGCATCCCCTTTCTACCCAGGGCAGACATAGCCCAGCTGGGGTCCTCCAGTTTGAGTCAATTCAGCCCAACAACTTGGTTTGTTCCTGCTTTAAAGCTAGGGAAAAGTTTACACCCTTCCTGTTGGATTTTGGGCAGCTTGCAGAAATGAATATAAATAGCAATGGTGATGGTATCCATAAACACCATAAGTGAGCAAGAACTTGGTCCATCATGTGATGAGGTTGAAATGGGATCTTCCAGGGAAAATGGCATTCTTGGAGAGAAGGAACTCTTTCTTAGGTTCCTGGGAAGTCCTCTGTCATGCTCATGTCTCAGTCCCCTGATTGCTGAAATGCCTTACCTACACCCTGCTGTCCTGCCTCTCCTTCCCACTGACTTCTCCACTTTCTTTCTCCCTAGGAAAGCAGAGAGCACAGTCACCTCCTTGGGGGTTCCAATCATCAGGTGAGCCAGGAGTCAAGGGTTGGCTTTAGCAGAAGAATGGTGGATTTGGGACAGAATGCCAAGGACCTGGGGAAAGAAACAAAAATGTCAGTTTCTTTCTTTTTTTTTGCTTCTTTTTTTGTGTGGAGCTGGGGATTGAACCAAGGGCCTTTTGCTTATGATGCAGGTACTCTACCAACTGAGCTATATCCCCAGCCCCTGTCAGTTTCTTCTTGTAAGCCACTTTGAAACTGTATCCGTTGACCACTGTGAGACCAAGATGGCAGTCTGGGTTCTTCATCCCTCTCCTTCATTTGCTTCTTCCCCCTTCTTTCCAACTGGGATCAGAGTCATAGTATTTTTGCAAGGAGTAAAACATACATAAGTAACAGAAGAATGGCCAAAGGATTATTTTTTTAAATCATACTTAAGAAGTAAGTGTTGAGAAGTGAAAAGTTGTTGAACTTGAGTTAGAAGATGGGGGTTTGCTTATTGTCTGTGCATCCTCAGGCAAGCCAGTTAACCTCTCTGAGCTGAGGTTTCTCTGAGAAGGGATAGTGAAGTCTGACTTGCTTACCAACCATAGTTACTATAGAGCTTTCTGGATCATAACCAGACCAAGGTGGTGCAGAGTCCAGATATGACAGATCCTGAGGCCAGCTGCTGGACAATTTTTGAATTTCAGTTTCCTCATCTGTAGAATGGAGTTAGCTCCTGCAGAGGAATATGGCTGGACAAGGCATAGTGCTTGACACATTGTGGGACCACACATTAGCTACTCTCATTATGAGGTATTTTGGGGTAGGAGAGTGTGGAGAGTGTGAATCTGATTCAAAGGCCTGGGTGAGGCTATGTAGAGTCATCCTAGGAAGGCTTTTTGAGGTGGGAATTTTAGGTACCATGTAATGAAGAGAAGAAGGTGGGTTTACAGAGAGGAGTAGAGAAGTCTGAGCAGTGGTGGAGATGAGTGGGCCCAGAGCAGGGGGGCAGATGCATGCATGACAGAATGTGGGGGCCTTGAACTTATCAGTCCCCTTCTTCCCACCTAGGGGCAAGGGTCCAGTGGGGACAGTGGAAGAGGTGATGGTGTCAGTGGACTCAATACCGTGGTGAGTGGAGGCTTTCCTCCACCTTGGGCGGGGGCCCTGCTGTCATGCACTCTTTTCCACCCCTCTTGACACTCAACCCCTGCCCCTGCTTCTGGTTCATAAAGTGGGTTCTTGATCTCATCCCTTTTCTCATTGGGTCCTTAGAACTCTCAGACATCTCCTGGGCTCTTCAATTTTGACACTTTCTGGAAGGTGAGTTCTGTAAGATCACTCTGCCCCCTCTCCTTTGGAAAACCAACCCCTGTCCCTCAGTCCTATAGTCTGAAATCCTCTTTCCATACCAATAGTCAGTATAAGTTCTTGACTCCTGGTCTGAAACCCTGAACTGAATACATGTCGACCTGATTTGGATATTCTTTTTGTTTTCTCTGCAGAATTTTAAATCCAAACTGGGTTTCATTAACTGGGATGCCATAGAAAAGGTATGTGCTGGCAAGCCATGCAGTCCTGATCTTAGTGGGAGGGGAATACAGGGAAGAAGTGAAACCTCTGCTTGGTGAGCCAGGGGTGCAATAATGATGGCCACTAAGAAGGTATTCTGGAAAGTGCTAAAACCCAAACTCAAACCCAAACCCAACCAACCAGGTAAAACTGAGGGGAAGGCCAGCAGAGACCTGAAAAGGCAGGGAGAATTTGGACACAATTCGGAATTGGGAAGAGGGCACGGGATGAGCCTCTTTGATGCCTCAACATGTAGACCTGACCCAATTCTGAACCTTAGTTTCCCCTGTAGACCTGGAAGGAAGGTCAAGGAAAAGTAAGTAGGCCTGATCATAAAGGGTAGTTTGCATGGGGAGTCAAGTAGACCAGAGAGGCCATGTGAGGACTGACACATTCAGAGAGAAAAAGGTCAAGGAAAGAAGCCCAGTGCCTGGTGGGTGACGGGCATTAGTCTGGGCCCATACACGTGTAACCTTAGAAGATAGTTGGGACCTAGAACCTCTCTCTCCTTCCTCCCTTCCCACCCCTCCCTCTTGCAGGGGAACCTCAGGGCCAGGCTGATTCGACCCCGGAATAGCAGTATTGAGGGGGCTGGTCTGGAAGGAAGGGTCAATGAACAATCCAAATGTACTCCCCAGGCAGAAGCTGTGACTTGGTGGCCCACTGCTGTGATTTATTTGAGCCACTCTTTGTTTGTTTTAAAGAATATGAATTAGAGAGCTAGGGATGTGGCTCAATGGTAGAGTGCTTGCCTGGCATGCATAAGGCTCTGGGTTCCATTCCCAGCTTTATTAAAAAAAAAAAAATGGCTGGGCGTGGTGGTGCACAAGTGTAAGTCTAGCAGCTCAGGAGTCTGAGGCAGGAGGATCTCAAGTTCAAAGCCAGCCTCAGCAACCTAGCGAGACCCTAAGCAACTTAGGGAGACCCTGTCTCAATAAAAAATAAAACAACGGCTGGGGATATGACTCAGTGGTAAGTGTCCCTGGGTTCAATCTCTGGTTCAAAAAGAAAAAAAAAATTGAATTAGTTGCCAACATTTAAAAATCAAGAGACTTCACTTAATGATTTGGGTTTCTGTCCTCTCTTGAAAAATTTGGTAACCCAAGGCCTCCTTTGTTCCTGGGGCAATGAATGACAGATGGAGGCTGAGTAGCAGCTACTTTTTGTGATGGGCTCTTGCTCTTCAGGGGTCACACTGCCCCATCTGACTGGCCCTGTGAGCGTGAGAATAAAGCCTAGGATCCCTGCCTTCCCCAGATTTGTCGTCTTCAGGGGAGAAAGGGATGGTGATAAGCAGAATAACCCAAACCTGGGAAAGGTGACATCTGATCCCTTGGGAATGAGGCCGAGTGTGAGAGAGAGGAGAAGGCAAAAGATCCCAGTTCCAGTGAATTTCTGGTTTGAATGAACAAAATTAATTCTCTGTTATAGAGAACAGTTTCTGGTAGGGGTACAACTCCTTGCTGTGGACCTTGGGTACTTAGGGTCTGATGGGAGAGCCAGGGGACACATCACACTTCCCACGGGACCAGGAGAGTGCCAAACATTTTGCCCATCTATTGGGGCAGCAGGAGTGTGATCACAGGTCGGATCATAGGGGCCAGTCTCCTGGAGAGGCAGGTCCTGTAGGAAGAGGGGCAGTAGTTCAGAGAAGTCGTGGAGCACCATCCTCCTTCACAGGGGGGATGGGGGAGCTGAGAATGTCCTCCAGATGAGGAGTGAAGACAGGCTAGCCCCTTTAATGCTCCAGGAGAGAGTTAGGGTTCTCAGGCCAAGTCGGGCTATCTGAATTTGCCTACTTGATAATGGCAGGCTGAAAGGTCCCTGGAGATTTCTGGAACAGGGCTCCATGCTACCCTGCCTTGGCCCACCATGCCCCCTAATTCCTATTCCTCAAGCTTCCTCTTAGAACCTATTTCTTTGCCCAGGACCAGAGGAGCTTTCGCATCCCGTGACCTCCAGACAAGGACCTACCAGCTGGATGGGAGCCCCACTCCCTTCTTAAAACACCACTCCCTTGTCCCAGTCTAGACCCTAGCCCTTGAAATAAACCATAGCTGCCCCACACTCTGGTCTCTGATGCTTTCTTCCGTCTCCACTGTTGTCCAGGGGCTGGGGAGGGGAGGCACAGACCCTTTGGGAGATGCCCAGGAGGTGGCCCTGCAGGTGAAATGGTGGGAAGTTCTGGGAGCAGGTCCTGGTCCTGAGGTTTTGCTACAATTATGTTGTACCCTCAAAACCAGGAGGGGTGCTGGATGAGAGAATAGGGGCTCTGTGCTAGGGGAGGGCAGGTGGGCTAATGGCTCAGATCTAACTTCTCTCTCCCTCCATTTCCCATTTTCTGGGGTCCTTAAAGACTCCAGAGTCCCCTCCAAATCTTAGTCACAGTGAGATTCTGAAGGCTGAGAGGTGTCAGGAGCCCGAGTCAGGGCTTAGGTGAGCAGGGTGGGGCACCCTGCTAACCTGCTCCCCACCTTTCATCCACAGGGCCGAGTCCCGTCCCCCAGCACCCGAGCCCTCCTCTACTTCCGCCGCCTCTGGGAGGTAGGAGAATTCCCTGTTTTTGAAGAACTGGGAATCATGGTCTACATGTCCCTTCCCATGCCTCTCTCAAGGCAGCTACCCTCAGTTCCAGCCCATTTGTCCCCAGGTTGCCTCTCTTTTGGTTTTTGAGATGGGTCATCTCACCCAAATCTTGTCACCAAACCTGAACACCCACAATCTCCCGCATTATCTACCTTCATCAAGTTGCACTCAGTCTGTCAAGTCCACTGCCAAGGTCACGTGTAAACCTGCCCATTTGCTGCCACCTCCCTCCCTCTGAGTACCGCCCATTCCACCAAGGTCCTCTTATCTCTCCTTCTCCCTCCAGAATTTCAAACACAAAACTCCTTTCTTCAACTGGAAAGAAATTACTGAGGTAAGGGGGCAGAACTTCTCTTTTCCAGGTGAGGAAGCTCAGCTCTAGGGGACTAGGGGAGGTGGTTGGGGCTCTTGGCAGGTGGCATGCTGATGCTGCTGTCCCAGTTTCTTCCCCTCCCTGTTGGGAGAGGGTGCCTCTTCCCTTCCCACCCTCCTCAATTTATGCAACCCTGAGTGGGGGTGGGGTGGGAGAGAGAAGCTGTGAGTCACTGAAGGAGTAGGGTGGGAGGGCCTCCCTGGGATAAAAGCCCAGGACTCCAGGGCTGGGGCCTCCACAGGCACAGAATCATGAAGCTAGCCACTGTCTCTGCTCTGCTGCTGATCCTGCTGGGCTTGGTCTGGCTCAGGGGGAGCCACAGCTGGGTGGGTACTTCAGGGTGAGCAGGTGGAGGGGGACAATGAGGTGGGGAAGACGAGAGGATCTGGGGCTGGGGTCAACTCTACGTGCCAAAAAGTGGCACTGGGGAAGAAAGATGAGGGAAAACTGGAGGGCAGAATGGGAGTATAGGAACCTGGTCAGGTTCAAGTGTGGGCAGGATGTCTGAATATCTGAATCTTGGGGAGGGTGAGCAGGATCTCTGGGGCCTATAGAAGGCCACACCTTGATTCTGCATGGCCATTGGCCTTTGGGAATCTGAACCCGTGGGCACTGCAGCAAGGTCGTCCACCTGGGCCAGGTATGTGAGGCTGTATAGGTGGGTGAAGGCCCTCAGCTGAGTGTTGTCATGCATGCAGGTAGGGCCAATGTTGCTATATTTCTGATTTTTTCATGAAAATCTATAAATATGATTTTTAATTGTTTGCAATTAGTTTAATTAAAAAAAAAAAGCCCTAGCAAAAAATGTCTGAAAGCCTGTGGACAACCAGTTTGTGACCTCAGTGTCAGAGCAAAGAGTGGGTTAAGGTTCAAGTTCAGGTGTGAATAAGGTGGAGAGTTGAGTCAGATAGGACTTCCTCGTATTGCTCCCCTCTCTTTTTCCAACTAGGAGCTAACCTAATTGCTTCAATAATAATAGCTGGTCCTTCCAAGGACCTTGCAGAGAACAGCATTGGTGTGGGGATTAAAGGGCCCATAAGGGAGCAGTAGGGGTTGGTGTAGACAAAAGGTAGGCTGTGGCTGAGGGGTCTGGGTCTGCCCCAGAGGAGAGGGTGTGGGTTCAATTCTTGCCATTCTAGTGCATTCACCGGCCAGAGTTGCCAATGCTCCCAGTGTGTGGGTGGGGGTGTTGTTGCCCAAACTGGCTCTCCACCATCGCTCCCCAACCCTGAGTGTGGAAATCTGTGTCCTACATCTATCTGGGCCACTGGTTTAGAATGGAGGGGTGAATTGGGTGAGATGGGGCTCCAAGAGGAGGGCAGGGCCTAGGCAGCAGGATGCATGAGCTCTGGAAGCCCAGCAAGGCTGAAGGACCCTGGAGATGCTAGCTGTGGCTCTTTTCTCCCTCCCAGGACGCAGACATGTCAACACTCCAGAAGAGGGCTGGCGGTGCTGATCAGGTGGGTGTCTTGGTCCTCGGACTCCCCTGGAAGGCCCTTGATCCCTCCCATCCCTATTCCTGAGTTTGGCCAATCTGAAATTCTCTTTTTACTCCCCCACCCAATAGTTTTCTCAGCCTGGCTCAGGAAGGCAAGAGGTGCCAGCAGTAACTTCCAAGGCAAGACATCTGCCCCCTGCTTGATTTAGACTTCACTTCTTCCTTGATCTCCTACCCCCACTTCCCAAGTCACACTTGAAGAGTTAGGAGTACTAGGGAGGGAGGAGGCAGGCCCTTTGGGCTAGACAGTCTAGTGAGATGAGGGCTGGGCTCTGGCAGGCTGGAGCTGTCTATGAAACACACCACACAGCAAGGGAGAAAGCAGGCTTTAAGAAACATCCAGCTGGGGCAGGGCTGTGGGGTGTTTCTTTCAGAGCAAAATTCATCCTTCTCCTTTCCTTCCATACCCCACCCCTGCACCCTCTTGCTCCCACAGAACTACAATTACAACCAGCAGGCATATCCCACGGCCTACCACGGGCAGTTCTTAGTCAAGACCCCTGCTAAGGTGAGACTTGCAATTGCCCTGATTTCCCATGATGGGGAGTGTCTCTGCAGTGGGGAGAGGAAGCGGGCATTCACTGCAGGGCCCACCCTGTTCACTTTGAAAAACAAGACTCCACCTCCATTCTCAGAAGCCCTGAGAGCAGTTTGGAAGTGGAGATGCAGAAGGGAGGGTTCGGTATTCCTTACAGTTCTGGTCTCAGAGGAGGGTGACAGCAGGCAGTCTGGAGCAACAGAGAAAACCAGGAAAAATCTGAAAATCCTTTTAGAAACAATGTGGCTCTAACAAATTACATCTCAGGACAAACAAAAGGGGCTTTTCTTTCTTTGTAGTGTTTACCCTCTGTCAACTTCTTTTTGGAGTGTGGGTGTGTATGGGGGGCGGTGGTGGCACTTTGGGGTAGCTAGCCGTGGAACTCTTGGTGCGAAACCAAATACTTCATGCCTTGAAGGAAATAAAAGGAAAAATAAAAATACTTGAGAAGTTTGTTTTGCTCAGTTGCAAAGAAAACAATCTTATAACATCAGGAAAACAATATGCTAGATACTAATTAGCCTGGCAAAGAAAAATAGTTCAGGGAATTTTCCCTCTGTTGCTCTGAACAATAAAACCCCTGCCCCTTCCTATGGTCACAGTATACTCAGGGTCCATATTCAATATGGTGCTTTCCAAGTGTCCTAGGTACATCAAAGATAAATATGTACTTAGGATGACAAATCTGCTGAGGGAAAAAATCCAGTCAGACTGAATGTCCTTGGTGATAATCCTGGCTTGTGCCCCTGCCACTGGGCCCTTGATGAACCCTGAGGACAAGGCAGTGCAGAAGCCACTGTAGCCCCACATCACTCCCTCTGATCTTCTCTTTCCAGGGAGGAGTCACGATTTCTTCCTCGGTGAGTATGGGGGCTGAGAAAATCAGGCTCCAGATAGAAGGGACCTGAGGCCAGAGAGGGTGGAGGGGACAGTACAATATTCACTCAGCCATTCTCCTCATCCTTTAGGCTTCCCGGGTGCAACCTGGCCTGCTGCAGTGGGTGAAGTTTTGGTAGGTAAGTGTCAGAGTGAGTTGCACAAGGCTGCCTCTTCGGAGCTGAGGCAAAGTCACCTCCAGGGTAGGGCTGGGCCCTTGACAGCTCCTGGAACCTGTCAGTAGCTACCTGAAATCAGGTTTCCTCTGGGTGGATGCTGTAAAGAGATTAAGGAGAAGCAGACTTCATTGTGGGGTGTGGAAAGAAAATCACCAAGGACACTTGGAGAAACGTATGAGTGCTGAATGAAGGGCTGAACAGAGGGGGCATCACATAGCTCAGGACAGGGAATAGGGGTGCAACTGTCCCAGGGGACTGTGGAGAGGCAAGACTTTTAGAGGTTCAAGTTCATAGGTAGGATGAAGTGAGGCTCCAGAAGGGAAGCTGTTATCTATTAACTTGGTGGAACCCCAAAATTTGTTTTAGGTAGGAGCAAAATATGAGGGAAATTAAAGGTGGAATAGGTAGGGCAGCAACAAAGCTGCTGGAGCCCGGAAGCTGGATGAAAGCACATCCGGTCTCAACAGATTTAGGAGTGATCATATTCTATCATTTGATCTTTTCTTTTTTCCTAGGAAATCACTTCCAGTTACTACTGAGACCTCATAAACACCAGTCTCCACGGAGTCTGACTGAACTGCCCTCCAGGCATCCCAGCCAGTGCCACCTCCCCTGGGTGCTGACATCCCTGTCTTCGAGGCTGGGGACCTGGTTCACCTGTTCCTTGTTTCTTCCCACTCTACATGGTGTCTCCATAACCAGCAGCCTCATGGGATAAACCAGATACTTTCTTCACCTGCTCCATTTGTGACATGAAATCACTGCAACAATTTTGCAGGAGGAACTTCATACTTTTGGGTTTCTCTGTGGAAATAAAACACAAATCTTGTTTCCCTAAAACTTTCTCAGATTGCACAGGGCCTCTGTTCTTTAATACAACATAATGGGCTGAATCTAGGAGGATGGGAGTGATTTAGGGGCAGATGGTATGCTTTCCTGCTGAGAGTGGTATCAAGCATGGTATGTTGCGAGGTAAGACCTGGGTTTTAGTCCTGACCTGACACAAAGCAGTTCGCTGATCATATCATGCCTGTTTCTCCATCTGTTAAAAACAAAACAAAACAACAAAAAACAAAAAAAAATCTTTAAAAAAAACCCTTCATTTTATTTATTTATGTGGTGCTGAGCATCGAATCATGTACTTCATATGTGTGAGGCAAGCGCTCTACCACTAAGCTACAAACTCAGCCCCTAAAAAAAAAAAATACTTTGACCAGCCCATATCTGATACCATGCTTACTGTCTTTGAAGCAGTCACAGGAAGTTGGATGTTGTTCAAAATGAGAGGACCAGTTCCACGAGGTCAGGGAGAAGGCAGGATATAGGAGCAAGGGCTGCTAGAGACTGTGCCTAGGCCATGAGGATTCACTCAAGCATGCACAAGGGAATGTAGCTGGGACAGGGTCAAGTCACCTTATCTATCATACAGCCACTCCGATTTCCCAGGATGCAGAGGGAGGAATGTAGAAAACTTCTATTCCATTCATGTACCAATGAAAGAGGCAGAGGCACTGGGTGGGGGCCGAGTTCAGGCTTATCACAAGCTGAGGACAGGGCTGTAGAATCAGCAGTTAAAAATCTGAGTCCCACTGGGCTGCTACAGTGTGCTCAAACTAAGAAGCCCCCCTCTACTGCATTCCCTGAACATCCCTACATGAAGCAGGAAGTGAAAGGAAGACACAAAACACCCTTCTAGCCTAAATTATTCCCTCCTATATTGAAAGTTCTCTAAGGACACGGCCCCCGTCTTACTTGGTTGTCACCCCAACCTAGCACAGGGCCTCAAATAGTTGATGGATAAATGAAAGAAACTCAAACTGACTCAGGGAAGGCAACCTGATCAAATTCACCTGCCTGGGAGAAAGATCACGAGTACTCCTTTGCTTTGTGCCTCCTTTACTTGAATTGTGGCCACTGGTTGGTAGTCATAGACTGTTCCATTCTGTAGGGAAGGCCTTGCAATACCGCTTCCAGCCACAGTGGGGAGAACTCGGGGCTGTCCCAGAGAGGTGAAGCAAGCTACTGTCCTCTGATGGAAGGGACCCTCCAATAAAAGGGAGTCTCCCCTTTCTCCTGCCAGGGCCTCTATAGTAATCTTCTGAAGTTCCAATTTTCTTTTTTGTCTTTATAATCCATTCTCCCATGACAGCCAGAGGGATTCCCTGCTCAGAACCTCCACCAGCCTTTTCATTAATCTTAGAACAAAATCCCAGCAGCTCACCCTGGCTCTGTCATTTGGCTCTGGCCTCCCTCTCCAAAGTCATCTGGTATTGCTGGAAAAGGCCCTCAGGGAATATCAGCTGTTGTTACCTGCCTCTGGATCCTAAGATCTTCTGAAGGGCGGTGCTTCAACTGCTTTCTAGTTTAAATTCTTTTTTTCCCCTGAAATTTTATTTTTTAATTTATTTTCCTTCTTTTTTTTTTCAAGCCTCATTTAAATATCCCTCCCAGGCCATCGTCACCATCATATCACCCTGTTTTCTTCAGAGCACCTGTCATTCTCTGAAGTTATCTTGTTTATTTACTCATTTTTTTTATTAGATTGTGACCTGCCTCCTCCCTTGGAACATAAGCGCCACAGGGCACCTCTTGTCCATTTGGATTCCCAGTACCAAGAGCTCAAGCAGCCACTCAATAAATATTTATGGATTAATAAGTAGGAGGAGGGATTGGAATCATGTGGGACTGATCCAGGAAGTCTTGCAGGGAGAAATTAAAACACATGGCAACACAGGGTGGGTGGCAAAGAAAGAAACCAGACCTGCTGGGCAATGTGGCTTCTTTCTTGGGTGTGACGATAACATTTGCAGAGGGAGAAAGAAGGGATGGGGCAGGGGTTCCCTGAGTTGTACTTCCTAATACCCCATACTTTCTCCCTGTTCCCCAGGACCCAGCTCACCTTCTCTTCAGGGATTCCAGGCTTTTCACCCACTTGTTCACTAAGGCCCTGGGGACCCAGTGTCCATCTCTTTAAAATCCCCTCCCACCATCCAGGAGGCTGGCTCCGGCCCCTTGTGTGTCTGTGATGTAGCAATCAGGGCTGGGTTTTACCTCCTACCCACACTCAAGTTCTGGCAGATTAGGGGTGGGGTGGGGGCAGGACTGGGCACAAACAGGGGCTTTCTGGTATTCCCAGAGAAGAAATGGGGAAATCAGCCTGACTGGGAGATGAGGTGTTACGGAACCAATCTTGGTCTCTGCCTGACTCCACTACCCTAGGTAATGCATCCAAAGCAAAGCCAAATGCTGGGTGCATTCCCCTGCCACCTACTGCTGTGTCTTCCCCCACTGAGAACTATCTACACCCTCTTTCCCCACTTGCTCAACCACTGGACATTGGGCACTTGGGGGAACCAACAGTATAGATGGGGGGATGGTGGAGGGAGTGGAATGTGGAAAAGGGACACTAGATTCTAAGGTCAGTACTTACATCATGTAAAGACTTTATGCTTGAAATTCTTAGGAAACTGCCAAATGGAAACAAATCATAAGTCCAACACAAAAGTTTTTTCTTCTGGCATAGGAACAGAATTTCTTTGGTTGAGCACCTTCAGTAATTGGCTTGTGTTTAGTGGAATCATGCAGAAAGCACATATCTTTAAACACGAGGACAGGACTGGGACTCTAATTTGAAACTCATACCTTTTGTGGCAAGATGCTCAGACCAGAAGAGGCATCTGGAAACGGAGGCCACTGTAGCCTCATTCTGGGGAGCATGGATGTTGGGTGCTATTAACCTCTCAGTTCTTTGTGTTCATTTGCTAAAAGTGTATAGGTTAATCCATTGAAATTAATGCACATATGCTTGGAACTGCACACTACAAAGGACACGTGGCAGATGGGGCTAATGAGGCTTAAAAGCAGTCTGCCCTTCGCTCTCAGGGCATGCATGGGTTTAATTCCCACAAGGTGCTACATGGGCTGGACAAGACCCTTTGTAGGACACTCCCCACAATATAGCAAAGGACCAATTCAGGCCCAGACTCTGAAATCCCTGAGTTCTAATGCTGGCCCTGTCACACACTGGTTGTGTGACCTTGGGTGGGTTATTTAACCTCTGTCTGCTGTGGTTCTCCCACCTACGGAATGTGGGTAATTACAGTACCCACCTCATAGAATCTCTGTGATATTTCAATGAGCTCATGCATTTAGTACAAGGCCTGCCACATAGTAAGCCCTCTATAAATTGACTAATATTATTATTAGTGCCATTGGGTGGAAAGAAAAACAATGGGAGGTCAATATGTTGCAAAAGATCAGACTCTAGAGCCAGATGATGGTGTTTGGATTATCTGTTTTGGAGTATCCATGCCAGAACTAAAATTGGATTCCTCCATTTGCATGTCTAAAAGCACTTGATTTACATAATATCTGTTCTTTGTCTGATTCTTCATTCCCTCCACTCCTGGAGTTGACCTTCTGCTGACAGAATGGTGGTTAATGAGCTTCTTCAGTCACTGTTAATTAATTAGTAAGAGTCTATTATACATAAAAATTTGTGTCCTCCAGAAAACTTTTTGGGAGGAACTCCACCCACCTCAATCATTCTTACTTGTCCCCTCCAGTAGCACCAGCTATACCTGAGATCTACTGCCACATGGTTGTCTATACTAAGACTCCCCAACCATTGTCTCCTCAAGTGGCTCTGTAATGGTGGAGATATCACCATACAAACAGGGGAGGCTTCCTGAGGCTAAAGAGGAGCAGGATGTCCGGGGCTGGGCCATGGAAGCAGCATGGGGACCAAAGTTCCTAGTCTCTGGGGTTCATGGAGGATTGTTCATGAATGAAATCTAGCCCTTCTACCCCAGGCCTGCCATCGATGTGTATTGCATCAGGCTGGGGTGAAGAGACTCACCCTCAGATAAGGGCCTGCTTTGCCCTGACAGCACCAGTCCCTGTCCCAGCGCCTACCTGTTACACCAGGAACCAGTTGGGCCACCTGAACCTCATTGTGGAGAAGGTTGCTTCACTAGGCTGTTTTGTCATTTTGAGGTGATCCAAATCCCAAGCAAGGGGTGGGGTGAACTCAATGAGATGGGATAAGCTCAATGAAATGGAGTAGGCACTCAAAGTTCAGAATATCTAGATTCCATCTCTAATTGGGCATCTCTAAGACTTATTTGTGCTTCCTTTGTGTTTCTCCGTCTCCCTTGCCTTCAGAGGTCAAGGCTGTCATTTCCCCGAAGATCCAAGAGTAAAAGATGGGTGACTGGATAATGGGAGGGATCCAGGCACAACAGAGGGAAGTGGAGAGCTTGGAAGAAGGATGCTTAAGTGGCAATTCTAGCATACCCAATGTAACAAATGTTGATGCCACTTATATCTGTGTAAGGCATGGTGCTAGGGGATAGGAAGGTGATTAAAATATAGTTCCTGAATTTAAGGAACTAGTATTCTAAGAAGGAAACAAGAGAAGAATATAATTTACTCCAGGTACAATACCAGAGAGATACAAATGAATCAACAGACAATTTTGAGAGGGTTAAGGTTTGTGTGGGGGG
>JAJEJO010040326.1:0-10513 GCA_020662805.1 Glaucomys volans | reverse complement strand
GCCCTGGGCTTCCTGTGGGCTCTCCTCAGCACCCTGCATCTCCAGCACTAGGAGGAAGTTCCAGAGGCAGACCAGGTGGCCTGTCTGGTCAATGCCCCATCTCAGTACCAGACCAGTGCTTGGTGTATAGTAGGAGCTAAGTACTGGCAAAGAAAACATCTGAGACAAAAGTAATTATTTAAGTGTTTCAAGGCCAGACATAGTGGCACATGCCCATAACCCAGCAACTCAGGACATTGAGGCAGAAGGATCCCAAGTCTGAGGCCACCGGGGCAGTTGAGCAAAAGACCCCGTCTCAAAATAAAAAATAAAAAGGGCTGGGGATGTAGCTCAGTGATAGAGCACCCTGGGTTCAGTCCCAATATGCAAAAAAATTAAGTGTCTCAAGCAGGGAAGGGCAGCACAGTTCTCTCGAGCTGATCTGTCCAGGACGGAGAGCTGCAAGGCCAGTCTGGAGACTGTCACTAACACAGCTGTGCTTGGAGTAGCTGGAGGGCGGCAATGAATCCTAGTGTGCTCCAGGTGGAACCAAGTGCTTTGGTGACCCGGGTTGGGAGGGAGTGCTGAGAAGGGCAGTGTCAGGATAACTGGCGCCTTCAGGAGCGGCAGCAGGCACCCCTCAGCTGACTTCCCGCACCTACCTGGCCTGCATTCGCTCAGGGCGAGGCACCAACCAGGCGTCTGCCAGGCTCTGGTCCCAAGTGCTAGGAATTCAGTGAGCAAAGTCCCTGATCTACGGGGCCCACAATGTAGCACACAAATAACACTTCAGGCTGGGACTGGGGCTCAGTGGTAGAGCGCCTGGTAGCACGCGTGAGGCACTGGGTTTGAGTCTCAGCACCACATATAAATAATTAAATAAAATAAAGGTATTGTGTCTACCTACAACTAAAAACAAATATTTAAGAAAATAACTACACTTCAAGTAGTGAAAAAAATACAGGGAGAGCGAGCGATGGGGATGGCAGTGCATTCCGCAGAGGCGGCGTGGGTGGGAAGGCCTCTGGAGTGGTAAGCTCAGCCACCTGGACCTCAGGTATTCAGTGTGGTCCAAAGAAACAAAACCCTGCAATGAAGTCACAAAACAAAACATCCAAGACTCAGCCAGTGTACGAGAAGGCTGCAGATCCTTTTTGGTTTTGTTTTATTTTTTTTGGAACCAGGGATTGAACTCAGGGACACTTGGCCACTGAGCCACATCCCCAGCCCTATTTTGTATTTTATTTAGAGACAGGGTCTCACTGAGTTGCTTAGGGCCTCGCTAAGTTGCTGAGGCTGGCTTTGAACTCTGGATCCTCCTGACTCAGCCTCCCAAGTTGCTTGGATTACAGGCGTGCACCACCACGCCTGGCTCCTTTTTGGGAGTTTCAACATTTTTTTTAGTTGTTAGATGAACACAATACCTTTATTTATCTAATTTTCCGTATTGAGGATCAAACCCAGTGCCTCACACGTGCTAGCAAGGGCTCCACCACTGAACCCCAGCCCCAGCCCCGGTCGCAGTGCCTTTTGGCAGACAGCACAGAATCTCAGACTGCAGAGGCAGGGTAGTTGGGCATGACTGGCACGCAAGACAGGCTAATGACACCAGAGGGACTGGAACGATCCAAGTTCCTAGCTGACTCTGCTGCTGGGTCCATCGACACATAATCAGCTACAGGAAAATTTATAAGTAGGAAATACAAACTATGTGTCTCTCGACTCTGTTTTTATCATCAGCATGTCAGAAGACAATTGGCCCATCACTGCAATACTCTAAGAGCCAAGGGTCAAAATGATGTGATAGACTACTTTAGTACCCTGGAATACTAAGAAATGAAACAACCCTAAGGACAGCCCCGATGGCTGGTTTCAGGGGGAATGTCCTCAAGTGTACATAGCATACACACCCTGTGTACACACATGTGAGTTCATGTTTACGTGCTCAGGTTTTTTCACCACCAAAGCATGTTGTCTTGGTGCTGGGGAACAAACCTGGCGCCTACACAGGCCAAGGACACGCTCTACCACTGAGCTACCCTCCACCAAGCATGTTTTCAAATGAGTGAATAACAGACCAAGGTCTACAACACCCTTGAGAGGAGCTCCCTCAGTCAGGTCCTGCTGGAAGAGGACCCGGGGCCACTGACGGTGATGTTCATCAGGATGAGGTCACCTTGGTTGTCGTGAGCCACCGAGACTGGGGTGAACCATTATAGTGGTTTGGTCGACTCACACACACCAAGTCTTGGCCCCAGAAAGTCCTAGCTGGTCCTTCCTGTGCTGACCTGCTGGGCCGCAAACTACCCTGGTCCATCTGCACCACCCCCAGCTCCCTGTCTTCACTTGCTCACCCCACAAGCTCATGTGGTCACCACTGGCGTCCCACAGTCCTCACTGCCACTGAAGACCCCAGGGGGCAGGGCCTGGAGCCAGAAATAGCCTCACCAAGTGTTGTTGCTCCTTGCCTGGGCACTTGATTTTACTTAAAAAAACTGTTTAACACATCCATTTGTAACTTATTACGCTGCTGTTCCAGGTGGGGTTTTTTGTTATTTTTGCAGTACTGGGTGGGACTCAGGGCCTTAAACTTGCTAGGAACGTGCTTGACCCCACCTGGCCTGAATATTTAATTTTAAAAACGCCTACTTTACACATTAACCCAAAACACGTATCTAAGCTTATTACTATTTTATTTATCAAATCCCACTTGGCAGCTCTGGAAACTGCAGCGTGCCTGCTTCCTGCCTGCCAGCTCGGAGTGTGCCGCTGCCGGGAGAACACTCAGAGCCCAGGCCCAAGGGGTCACTGACCTCTCTGGCGAGGGCCTCTCACACCCACCTGCCTCTCACCCTGCTTCCCACCACCCCACTCCAGGCTCCGAAGGTTCCAGTTCAGCAGCTGTCTCCCCAGAGCCAGCTGCTTTCTCCCAGATGGACTTGGCATTCGAGCAACTCAGTCAGTTGCTGACACACTCTCCCAGATTCTCTGTAAGGGCTGACTCCTTCCCAGGGCTCCAGGGATGGCCAGGCACACTGCACGGTCACTCTGTGTTTCATTTTCTGCCCTACACCCTTGCCCAACCCTTACCCTTGTATTCTTAGTGCCCAGGACAGGATAGTCTTCCCATCATGTTCCCCGGCCAAACACTCTGCAGCTGCTGAAAGGCAGGGGCTCTGCCATGCCCCACAGCGCCGTCCAGGAATGATCCTCCCTCATAGTACAGGGTTCCCGAAAGCCTCAAAACCCACAAGCAGTTCCCTCCACTGGAGGCTGAGGTCACCCAAGGAAGACCATCTGTGCAAAAAAAATTTTTAAAAATCCAAAACCAAAACCAACTTATGATTCTTTTATTAACAGGGGCTTTGGTCATTTGAACCAAAAAATATATATTTTGCGGGGGGGGGGGGGTGTCCTCCTGTCTTTGTTTTGCAAGGCAAATCAACACTTAGTGCATGTATGATTTCTGACCTCAAACACCTGTTGGGTCTACTACCCTGACGACTGGAAGAGCCCTTCCTGGTCCTGGTGATGCCTCTTCCTTCCTCCAGTCCTTGAAGATTGTCCCTGATACTCTTCTCTGAAGTCCCTCCAACGTGCCAGGGTGCTCCAACGCTGACATGTACCACATAGCTCCCTCTTCAAACTGTCCCCACATGGTGTTAGCTAGGCTGTCTACATAAATTTGTCCAGCAGGTTACACACTATACGTCAGACAGTGTGTCACAGAATACAAATCCTCCATCGTCTCACAGAACTGAAGTTCCAAACTGTATGCAAAGTCATCTGCCACCTCCGCTGTCTGTCTTCTGGCTCTTCCCGGCTTCTTGCAGTGCAGGCTTACTGGATGTCCCTCACTGGCTACAACCAAGCAGAGCAGTGCCTTCCCCAGAACCTTTCACACTGGAAAATCCTGACCCCAAGTCTTACAAGCTCCAGAAAACGAGCAGGTCACACAGACAACAGCAAAACACGAGGTCGTGCCCAACATTTCCAAAACATAGCAAAATAACGAGAATTAAGTGTGACCACTGAAACAGCTTTTGATTTAAGCCCCATTCTCTTAGGAGAATACTTCAACAAAAGTTCTCTACCAAAAGTTTGACCCATACCAAGGTTACCAAACATGGACCATAAAAAAGACTGTTGCACGGGGTAGAAAAAAATACAAAAACAAAGCAGAAAACGTCGAGCTGGTTCCTTTTCCTCGGTGTCAGTCCATCCTGGCCAGTTGAGCAGAGTCCATTAGCTATGAACCTAAAGCACAAATGGGAGACTCACCATCTGGACACTGTCAGTGTCCCATATCCCGAGGTTCAAAAAGAAACGTTCACCACCCCCAGGAGCGTCACCTCCCTCACACAGGGTCCCCAACTGACTTGCCTTCTAGAAAAACCCAGAACGCCCTCGGGCTTTACCCTTTCCTCTGGCCACCTCCTCGCCTTGCTCTCCAGGCTGGGTTCTGCTTGCTCCCCTGCCAACTCCCTTTGCCCCCAAGCAGGTCTACGACGGCAACGCCCTTAGAACTGACTTTTACGACCACCAAGCCTGTAACTTCATCGACTCAGGAGGCTGAGGCGGGAGGCTCGCAAGTTCAAGGCCAGCCCAAGCACCTTACCCAGACCCAAAACTTCTAAACTTCATAAAGGGCCGGGGAGCCGCGCAGCGGGGGGCCATGTGCGCGAGCCTGGGTTGAATCCCCGGCACAGAGGACAACAAAGAAATAAAGAGGATTGGCTTTTCCGCTTCACAAAACCCGGGGCTCTGGCACCGAAAAAGAGCGAGTGCCGACACCCAACAACAATGGCCCGCGGCCAGCGTCCTGGGGACCCAGCCGGCCCACCGCCCACCGCCCACCCCGCGCCGCGCCGCGCCGCTCACCGCGCGTCACGCCGACTCGCCCTTCTCTATCCGCCGCACCAGCGCCACCAGCATCTCTGCCATCTTGGCCAGCTCCTTGGCCTTCTCCTCCGCCTTCTCGCAGCGCGGGGCCGCCCTGGGCGCCGCGCCGCCGTCCGCGCCCTGCAGGTGGTTCAGCGCGCTCTCCTCCGAGGCCTCCACCTGCGTCTTGATCTGGATCAGCATATTGTCCATCTCCCACAGCTTGCCGCGGTTGCGCGCCTGCGCCCGGCCGCGCTCGCGGGTCAGCGCCGCGATGTCCTCGCGCATCTCGTTGATGACCGGCAGCAGGAACTGCTCGAAGTCCTCCTCGGGCTCCAGCACCTCCACCTCCTCGGGCTCGGCCAGCTCCACCACGTCCAGGGGCCGCATCTCGCGCTCGGGCCGCGCTGGCAAGGAGCTTCCGGCCCCTTCCGGCTCTTAATCGCAGGCCTTTGGCCTCAGGCGCGCCGCAGCGGGAAGCGCCGCACACGCGCCCGGCGGGAACAAAGTGGACTTGCGGCCGACGACCAGCACCACCCCCGCCCGGGCGCGTTTGCGCCCTTTCACGACAGAGCTGTGCCTCTTTACGGTCACGCCCCTGGGCGGCCTCGTCGCGGGCACGCGCACGTAAAGGAGCCGCGCCCGCGCGCGGCATCCCGCCCCGCCCCTTTCCCGGCCCGCCTTCTGTGAAAGAAGGTTGGGGCTCCGGGCGGCCCCCACAGGGCTTCACTACCCGCACCTTCCTTCCCCTTTTCTTTTAAAAAAGGCGATCTTTCCACGACTGTGGTCATGGCTCAGTGGTAGAGCACTTGCCTAGCACGTGTGGGGTACTGGGTTCGAATACTGGTTCTGATTGAATAAAGGTTCATCAACATCTAAAAAAGTAAAAAAGGGACCCTCCCTGCCCGTTGGTTGAGTAAGGCTTACTGTCCAGGCTTCGCAGGCTTAGGCTGACTTTTATTGATTCTTTTAACTCTCACAAACGGATGAAATAGGTGGGAAACTGGCTAAGAGCCATTCTTGTGGGTCAGGGCTTGCAACCCGGGCGGTTTAGGTCCCCAGTCCCTGCTTTTCACTACTGTACACGCCCACCTCTGGGACAACCCTAGACTCAAACCCCAGGAGGCCAACAGCCTCCCCCTGGCCTCCCCCTGCTCACTCTGGTCTTCCTGGCGAGTACCCCACTCTCTTTCTGCCTTGGGTTGTGCTGCCCAGTCACCAGTTCACCAAGGTCAAGAGCCTCTTCTGGTTTCGTTCTGTCCACTGCCCTCGCTGTCGGCCTAGCATCAAGTAGGGCTTTTTGGAATGCTTTGAAGAGAGTCTCCCCTAAAATAGAAGCACCTCTTCCAGACTGGAAGCTCCTATACGCAGAAGATCCAAAAAACTCCTGGAGGGTAGGTTCCGATCTTAGTCACCGTTATGTCCCCACTGCCCACCAGGTCTGAAAAACACTGGGGATTCAATAGTTGTTGCTTTAGCATTCATTCGTTAAGCACCGAGGCAGGTGACTGAAGTGCATGCAGCCTATTCCTAGGCATTTTCCCTAGTGCCACACTGGCGGTGACTTGGGATGGGGAGGCATTGGCTTGCACAAGCGCCACAGTCCAGAGCTTGGTTTTCTCATCCGGTAAAAGAGCTGTGGTCCCACCCCGAGTATCTCAGTGGACAGAGGCACTAGGGAGGTGATGTGTATGAAGGTTTTGCAAACACCATAGCATTAGCAGGTTTTCATCAACAAAACACCATTAACCTCCTTGTTACATTTATTCCTAGATTTTGTTTTGTTTTTGAGGCTATTGTGAATAGAACTCTTTTCCTGATTTCTTTCTTAGCATATTCATTGTTGGAGAACAGGAAAACTATTGGTGTTTGAATGTTGATTTTGTAACCTGCTACTTTGCTGAATTTATTAGCTCTAGCAGTCTTTTGGTGGAGTTTTTTGGATCTTCCAAGTATAGGATCATGTCATCTGCAAGGAGCAATAATTTGACTTCTTCCTATTCTTTTTTTGTCCCTTTTATTTCCTTTTCTTGCCTAATCGTGCTGGCTAGAATTTCTAGCACTGTATTAAACAGGAATGGTGAGTGTGGACATCCATTTTTGTTGTTGTTGTTCCAGATTTTAAAGGAAATGCTTTGTTTCTCCCCACTTACTGAGGTTAACTTTAATGAAAACTAAAGAACATTGAAGAAAACTGAAGACACAAGAAGATGGAAAGATCTCTCATGTTCATGGATAGGCAGAATTAATAGTTAAAATGGCCATACTACCAAATGTAATATACAGATTCAATGCACTCCCCCATCAAAATATCAACAACATTCTTCACAGAACTAGGAAAAAAAACAGTTCTAAAGTTCATTATTATCTTAGTCTGTTTTAATAAAATAGCATAGAGTGAGTAGCTTATAAATAACAGAAATAGTGCCGGGGCTATATATCAGTGGTACGGCACCTCCCTACCATGCACAAGACCCTGGGTTTGATCCCCAGCACCTATAAATAAATAAATAATATAAATTTATGTCTCACAGTTCTAAAGGCTCAGAATTCCAAGATCACGGCACAAATAGAATCAGTGTCTGGTGAGGGTCAATTTTCTGGTTCATAGATGGTGGCTTCTCACTGTGTCCTCACATGATAAAGGGACCAGAGGCATCCCTTGGGCCTCTTTAATAAGGGCACTTATCACATTCAGGAGGGTTCTGCCCCCATGACCTGTCTCCCGAAAGCATAATCTCTTAATATTGTTGGGGGTTGGGATTTCAATGAATTTCAGGGGACACAAACATTCAGACAACAGCTTTGCCTCATGTGGTTCCATGTGATTTCAGCGCAGGATCATCCAGGGAGGTGCAGTGAAATTTCAGCTGGGGCTGCAGTGATCTCTGAGCTCAGCCAGTGTTGGCCGGGCCATGTCCAAGATGGCTCATGAAGCTGTTTTTCACTGGCATTTGCGTGAAATCCTCAGCTCCTTGTTCTGTGGGCTTCTCCACAGGGTTATTCATGACAAGGGAGCCGGTTTTCCCCAGAGCAGGTTATTAGAGAGAAAGGGATACGCTGCTGCTCTTTATGAACTGAAACAGGTGGAAATTCAGAGCCTACTGAAACAGCAATACTTCCTCATGCCGAGAGAACAGGCCTGGGGGTGCCACGGAAGCTGTGAGTGGAAGCAGCCCTGCCCCCGCCTGTCTGGCACAGACCCACTACCTCTGCAAATGTGTATTTCCGGCCTGTGTCCCATTTTGCCACCTCTTCTTTTTTAAAAGCTTTCCCCACCCTGAGAGCCTCTGAAGATGGAAATTTGAAATGAAAAAGTTTTTTCTGTCCTCTATTAAAACTGGTTTTGAATAAAATCTATTTTCCTACCAATTAGACTCCAGATATTTGTGGATTGGTGAGCAGTGTAGCCTATCCTTTCCCCTGAGTGTTAACAGTGCCACATGGTAACATAATCTTCAAGTCACAAGTCATCACCTCTACCCTTCTACCTATTATGAGCAAATCACGACAGGCAGTCCACAGAGGAAATAAACAAGAGTGTGAGTACAGGAGGTGGAGCTCACTGGGGAGCCTCTGGAAGGCTGGCCAGCAACCCTAATTCGCCCTCTGACTACCAGTGTTTCATGTCCTTCCAACACGAAATCACACTTACCCCCATCCAAGGGCCTCAAAAGTTAATTATTAAAAAAAAAAAAAACTTCATAGTTTATTATCCTATTGTGTTATTATCCTATTGTAGCATCAGCTTCAAGGGCAGAATTTTGTCTTCACACTAGGCCAGGTGTGAATGAGGCTCTGCAGATGTAGTTCCTTAAGTCCAGCTCCTAGAGTAGTTTTTCTTGATCTGCAGACCTTTGAACATTGTGCGAAGGCATGGGGGAACCGTCATAGACATTCCTGTTCAAAAATGGGGGGAATGGGAGGTAGAAAGAAGTCTGTGGTCCACAGGAACTCTGCAGTGTAGTCTCAGGCTTAGGATGAACACCCCAGGACCCTCCGCTCCACCATCGGGCTCTTCATTCTGCACTCTGATCATTTTTCATTTTTCATGAAAGGGAGCATGTGTTTGCCCACAAGCCGTTTCCTCATCTGTTTTTGTAGAAGTTTGAGGGTCCCAAGGCCTTTCATTTTGTGCTAGCTCTGTCGCTTCCCATTCATGCTGCAGCGTTTGTGCTGATGTATTGTCTTTAGTAATTTGTAGGTTGACTGTGAATTTCATTGGGGTTCATTCCATGGACAAAAGCCCCACTTGCAAATCCCTTCAAGATGAAGCCATCTCTATCTTGACCTTCTACTCCAAGTGCTGAAGAGCAAGCTTTTAAGCTTCTAGAAACCCTAATGCTTGATAGAGCCTGAGGCACAGCCTTCGGCTCCTTAAAGAACAGAAGTCTGACTTACAATTCTAGGAGGAACTGACTTTAGTGTTTATGAGCTTTTAAGAATTCCTACAATCGTTATACAGAGCAAGACTGTCGGTGGAGCCTAGGCGACCTCTCACCACCTCTTAGGATCACACTGGGAAGATCCAGACATGTCACACCAAGTAGCAGGGAGTGTTTATTAGCAGGGATAAGAAAAGGGAATAGGAGGACAAGTCTCAAGGAAAAGTGTGATCTTTCAGAGAGGAGAGGGACAGAATGTGCCACCCCACCAGTTTTATTGGAGGTCCAGGAGAAGTTTCCAGAGAGTCCCACCTGGTCAACCTCTTGACTTGATTGACAGCTGGACTCCTCAGATTTCCAAGTCCCTAGTGCACCCAGTCTTGCCGGATTGGAGGGGAGATTTTACTAATATAATGACAGCCTAGAGATCCAAGGCCACTCTGGGTCCCTTTGGCCCATGCTAACAGGTTCTAATTCAAATCTGTTCTCAGAGGTTTTAAGGTTAGGGGGCATTGCTTCAAAGTATCCTATGTCCCTGAGTTCTTGGTCTGTGTAAAAGCCACAAAAAAGTCCCCCACCCTAAGGTAATTTGTGTGGGCAGGAAGAAAACTTGGGGGCCTGCATTTCTCCGCAGGGAGCAGGTTAACTTCTGAGTGACGTAACATATCCTATTGACTTAGATCAGGCAGAACTGCAGGAAAATTGTTTCTTAAAAGAAAGCACGTGGTGTCAGCACGGTGGGCCCAGCTTATAGAACTATCTATCCCCTCAACCACGTGTTCCCACCTCTCAGGTCTGCCTGTCACCATTAATACAAGCGTCATCTTTAGGTCTCGCAGTTCGGTGGATGTGATCTCTGCTGACACACCGATCGTCTTCTGCCATTTGTGGTCTGAAGAGCGTCCAGTCGCCCCGTCATCGTGGGCACCTTGCGAACAGCAGGCCTTTCTTTTGCTCACCTCTCCTATTTTACTCTTTGCTACAAGAGGGGCAGGAGGGGCAGGAGGGCGCCCGAGGCCGCTGCCACGTTCTGCAGTGCGTCGGCGGGAGGCTCCGGGGCGGTCGGGGCGTAGCACGGCTCTCGCGCGCGGACGAGGACCGCTTCGCTGGGCTCTCACACCTTCCTTACGCTTGCGGGTGTTCGGGGTTGAGCGTGGGCAACGGCGTGCGCGCGCGTGCCCGTCCGAAGGCAGGAACAGGTAGGTGCGCGCGCCCGGAGCCCGGAAACAGTTACGTGCGCGGGAGCGCACGGTGGCGGAAGCAGGAGG
>JAJEJO010040322.1:0-16449 GCA_020662805.1 Glaucomys volans | reverse complement strand
ATCTTCTGTTTGGTCAACTTATTTTCAAGAATCAATATTTTGTCTTCATTGTCTGAGATTTTGTCTTCCCAGTGATCTAATCTGTTTGCTATTTTCTCTATTGAGTTTTTTATTTGTTTTTTTGTTTCCTTCATTTCAGCAATTTCTGGTTATTTGTTTTTAATAATTTCTCTTTATTGAAATGATCTTTTACTTCCTGCATTGGCTTTTTTTTTTTTTTTTTTTTTTTTTTTTTGCATTTACTCTTTATTGGAGTGATCATTCATTGCCTTCATTTGCCCTCTTATATCATCCTTTGCTTCTCAGTTAATTTTAATTATGTACATTCTGAACTCCTTTTCTGACATTTCTTCTACCATGCTGTCATTGAATTCTATTAATATAGCATCTAGGTTTGTTTGGGACATTTTCTTCCCTTGTTTTTTCATGTTTTTTGTGTATCTTTCCCTCTAGCAGCATGGATCTGAGGTATTTCAGTTTCCCTTCTATAGGCTTAGAGTGTCCCTTCAGATTTCCAACACCTCACCTTAAAATGGGAGATCAATATTAGCAGCACACAATACAAACAATATGGTGCCTTAACCCAAATTGCCCCTATTAAGATATTGACAGTATTGTCTTAATAAACAGAGATGATGATTTCGATTATTATGTATACCATAAACAATAGGTTTGCACTAAGTTCCACAATTTTTAATGGTGGACAAAGAGGATGGGGAGAGGTATAGAATGTAATGTTAATGAGATAAGATGTGAGTTTTTAGTGGTAATCGATCATAGGAAGAGTGAAAGCAGCATCAAAAGAAACTTGTTGTTAGAATGAGAAAAGGGAGGAAACAGACTCCAAGGAAACAGACAAGAGTAAAATAGAGTGAGAAAAATAATAAAAAATAGAAAACTAGGAATAGTAGTAATAATACTATTAATAAAAGAATTCAACAATAAAACTATAAAATACTATGCAAACCTTCTAGTTTTCAGTAGCCTGATGCTTGAGAGGTACTTGATAAGGCAGTGTCCCAGGATGGAAACTACCCCAGCTAAAAATGGTGGCATCCAGGTTGGGAATAGTCTATGATAATGGGCAGAGGCAACCCCACGTGTTAGTAGATGGGAAGCCGCAGTGCAAAGCACTGAGACTAAGGGCTGGGCCTGGGTGGTGCTGGAGATCCAAAGGCAGTGGCTGGGCCTGTGCCTGTGCTGCATGGCACTATGTTATGATATCTTATATGCTATCTTTGACTGATTTTTGTCCTCCTATGAGTATGAAAGCAAGAAGCTGGCTTAACCCCCCAGCACTGGCTGACAGACAAGTGACCAGGAAAACCTAGTATTTTCCAAGGATCTGGTCAACATCCATGACCCTTCCATAGGCCAGACTTTTAGTTGACAACTTTTAGGTTTCCTCTTTTTCTTTCTTATTTATATTTTATGAAGGGGCAAATGTTACAGGTTAGTTTTGTCCCAAAACTTGATGGTGACTGCTGTGATTCCTCATTACAAAGCTTAAACTTGAACTCTGCCCTTGCCCCCAGTAGTGGGATATTTTTTCTGCATCACCATTTCATTCTGGTTATATTTTTAAGTTCTCTCTTCTTTATTTGCCTCCCATAAGAGGCAGAATCACTTCAGGGTCACTTCTGAGCAATTTCTTTGCAACGACTTTTAACTGAACAACTTAATAATTTCTAGTTCATTTGCAAGGCTGTCCTACCATCAGCACCATCTAGCTTCAGAACATATCCATGACCCCATCAAGGTTCTTCATGCTTATTAACACTCAAAACACAGTTCCAACCCCAACTGGATACATGAATATACTTTTTCCCTATAAAGTCCTCCATTCTGGACAAGACCTGTAAGTGGGATCATAAAGTGTCTGACTTTTGTGACTTATTTAGTTCTCCAAGCACTTCTCCAGGCTCCTCCAAGTTGCAGCATGTGTTAGAACTTCACTCCTTTTTTTGTGGCTCAAAAAGTTCCAATATGTGGATAGACCATATTTAGTTTTTCTGTTCTTTAGTTGAAGAATATCTCTTTACACTTTGGGCTGTAATAAATAGTGCTACTCTGATCACTAATATATAAGTTTTTAAAATGTTTTTATTAGTACATTACAGTTATACATAATAAGAGTTCATTTTGGCATAATCATACATTCATCCAATATAGTTTGCTCCCTTTCAGTATCTAATACTTCCTCTTTCCCTCCCTCTTTTCCTCTCCCATTTGTCTTCTTCTATTCTGCTGGTCTTCTTTCTATTTGTTTATTGTCTTTTAATTGGTGCTTTATTGAAATACATAAAAAATGAAATTATGGCATATGCTGGTAAATGGATGAATTGAAGAATATCATCCCACACTAAAAATCAAGGCTTGAATGTTTTCTTTCATATACAGAAGCTAGAGAAAAAAAATAAGGAAAAAAGGATCAGATCCAAATTAAAGCTTTCAAGTGGGCATTCATATTTAAGTTATTTATTTGGATATACCTCTAGGAGTGGAATTATGGGATAATATAGGTATTGTCCAATCATTTGGGTAACTGCCAGAGTTGTTTTCAAAGGGTTTGTTCTGTTTCACATTTCTCCTCAGTAACTTCAGTAAGTTTAAGGGTATCACTTTCTCCACATCCTTAACAACACTTGTTATTGTCCTTTGCTGGACTAATAAAATTTAAGACCAACTTGTTAAAAACAAAAACAACAAAAATCACTGAAATTTTCACAGGGATGGAGTTGAATCTATACATCAATTTGGATAAAGGCTATCATGTCTTTGAAGTTTGAGCCTATCAACAAGATGAATAATTCTTGGTGGCCATTGTCCCTGCTAAGCTTAGGGCCAAGCACTTCAACTTCATATAGTGAATTCAAGCTCTATGTGAGCATTTCATGGGGCAGAGTGACTGAAGAGTCATGGTGGTGGGAATATGTCGGGGAACAGTAAAGATTTCTGAGTAAGGAGGTAAATTAATGAATAAATAAGTAGATTGATGAATGAATGCGTAGATAAATAAGGGATTGAATAAGTGTGTAAAATAACAAATGGGTGAATGAGTAGATGAGTGAATTAATGAGTGTATGAATGAATGAATAGGGCATGAATGAAACTCAGAAGCAAGGTTACACACAGGATGAGCTTCTCTTTTGGTTGAGATCACAGTTTTTTCCAGAAGGGGCCCTGAACCATTGTTATATAGCATGGTCACCTATCCTTCCTGTGCTGACATCTTTGCCTGCAATGTGCTATCTTCCTGGATCTTCTTCACATTCCCTCAAATTATACTAATCATCCTGGGACTTGCCAGCATGGGGAGTCACATTGGAAGTGACCTCTGGGTTCTGAGACCTACAGGATTCCTTTGATTAGATAACACATTGCTCCACAGTTGCACCTCAACAGACAGAAAGGGACCTATGCTATTTCTCAGTCAACTTGCACAACAACCTACTAAGCAGGTCCAGCTATTTTCCACAGAACAGATGAAGATACTGAAGTTCAGAACCCTATTATTGGTTACCAGCTTGAAAGAGGCCAAACATGGCCAGGGTCCCTGTGTCAGTGAGATTGTCCCTTGGGCTCCCTGCTTGTCTTTCTCCTCACTGAGGCTTCCCTGGATCCAGAACTCTTGGCTGCCTCTGAAGATCAAAATCTCCTAGCCTGAAGTCCTTAATCTTCTTAGGGCCAGAGCTACAACTCCTGCCTGGGCTTAGTATGTGTGCCGAGAAATTGAAGTTCTCAGCTCTCAGATCTCCTAATGCTTGGACCAGTCTATCTGTTTGTAGGATGAAGCTTCTCTTTGGCACAAGGAACAAAGGAGTGACTCACAATTTTTCTGTGAAGCCTGTCTCCACCTTTAGTTGCAGGTGTTTCTCCTTTTGTTCAGGTTCCTGAAAGTCCCAGGGTTCCCATCATCAGATAACCCTCCCTCTGGGACTTGGATAGGTCCTTCAGCTCACCTCTTATTCCTGTGACATAGACTTCCTGGGTTGTTGATACTTCCCCTAGGGCACATTGATGTATGCCAAGAATTCTATCCTGTGGCATCTGAGTACAGTCTCCTTTTCAGGAAGGTTCCCCTAAATCTCAGAGTGACTTGATTCAAATTCCAGATTTGACACTCTGTAGGCCAAAGGGAGCACATTAAAAACAACTGTTTCCTCATCAGTATGATGGAGATGCTTATTCCATCTTTCTAATGAAGCCACTGCAGGACAGAATGCCTCTACTGAATGTGTTCCCCACATGCCCCTATAGGGTTATAGTGATCTTGAGTACCAGAGCTTCCACCATCAGAACTCCTACCACTGAAACTGGAGAGAGTGTTCAGCTCACCTTCTCATATCTGTAATGCAGAGTGTCCCAATTGTTTACAATTGTCATGATGTGTACCATCTTTCAAGCACTGGAGCATGCACAGACACAACACACACACACACACACACACACACACACACACACTAGGGGAGGATCTATGGTTGCTCTGGAGGATCAGAATGGTAGAATTTTCTGAACTGACCTGCTTTAATTGGCCCTAAGTCACCACTAGTGTCCTTGGGGAAAATTTTCAGAAGCACTAGGGGTGAGGGCTGACCAAGCACCTCCACTCCTGGATGAAGCCACTACTTCATTCTTTCCAGAGGAAATGAGCCTTAGCAAGTTGGAAGACACAAGAGAACATCATTACACTTTCTCCAAGAACTCTGGACAACTGAGATCACTAGGGTTACCTCTAGAATGCTGTTTGGTAGCCAGGGATTCAAGTTCTGTTTGTTCTATTTTCAAGGAAGTGAAGCTATTTCCTGAGATCCCCTTTTCTGAGCATGTCCCTCACACAAGACCATTTCAAATGTCCACTGGAATGTTGACTGTTACCTGCACCCAGGACATGTGTAGAGTTGAGTCTGGGCAAAGAGACCAGAAGCTTCCATTCCACTTTGGATTATGCCTAATTCCTGGAATCCATTCAGATCCTACATGTCTCCTGCCTATGTCTTAAATGCTCAGGGAAGGGTGGGCCTAGGAACTCGAGATGCATAGATCCCAGCCTCTGTGTGTATGATGCAGGACCATGAATGAACTTCTCACCAACTTCAAGTCAGAGGATATAGTGCAGGGTAGATGAGCCTCATGTCCAGAGCTGGATGCAGCAAACCAGGTCTGCATAGAAATGGGACTACATATGTACATGGCCCACCACCAATTTCATGCTTCACACCACTGGCTTTGCATGGCCTATCCCCTTGTCCTCTATCTCTGCACCAGAACCCCGGGTCACTCAGCTCTAAATGGCCATGCCCAATATTGAATGAGGACTTGAAATCATCAGTCTTTCCCATCATTTATCCCTGATAACATTAAGAGGCTTTGTCCTATGTTTTTTTGTTTTGGACAGTCCCTGACAGGAGTCTTCCTATGTCCTGTCTTTGGAACATATTTATATTCCTCCTTTATGCCCTGGAATTCCATTACAGGGAGCAAGTCACCAACCCATTTTCAAACAAAGAAACTCAGGCTCTGAGGAGTAACAAATGAAACTATCTCACAGGGCTGTGCCATGGCATAGCTGGGGTTTAGGATTGACATCAACATACCTCAAATCCATATTTGCACAGGTAAAAGGAATGTGATGACCTCTGAGCCCAATCCTAAAGGTGAGTCCATCATGGATAAGGGTTTCTGGTAGGGTATTGCAGGCAGGGAGCATCAGGTAGGGTGACTTATAATGGTTCCCTGAATAAGAAAGGGGACAAGAGGCTGGAATTCAGGTGTAGGGTGCCCCTGAGAAGTCTCTACCAGTTTTAGTTAGTTTTTGTTTTTGCTGGGATCAAAATACTGAGGAGGGAAAGTTTATTTTGGCTCAATTTCAGAGGTCTCAGTACCCAGATAGCTTCCTCTGTTCCCCTGTCTGAGGTAAGTCAGAAAATTATGGCAGAAGGGCAAGACAGAGGAAAGCATCTCAAGGCAGGGCAAGCAGGAGGCAGAGAGAGAGTGTTGCTCATCAAGGACAAAATGTAAACCCCAAAGGCACATCCCCAGTGACCTACTTCCTCCAGCTACATTCTACCTGCCTATCATTACCACCCAGTTAATCCATATCAGTGGATTAATTCACTCATTAGGTCACACCTTTCATAATCTAATCATTTTACCTCTGAAAATTTTTGCATTTTCTTGCACATAAGGTTTTGGGAGTCAACTCATATCTAAACTATAACACTACTGGATTCCATTGTGCTCTTATTTCAGAAAGGAGTTGGGGCTGAGGATAGGGTACTCCAACCATGTGGTCTTCTCAATGTTATAGCATACTAAAATTGGAGGAATATCAGTGGGCCCCTTAACTACTCATCCAAAGCACCAGGGATAAAAATATCCTGCCTCTGTGTCCTTCCAGTACTACGTAGCTATATCAGCCATGCCTCCTCTCAGGCTGGGTTGCTTCTTAGATAGGTTGGATTTCTCTAAGAAGCAATCCATTCCAGAGCTGGCCATTGGTCAAATAGCCCTTCAGGAAAGGTCTGTTCCTACAGAGGTGTGAGTGAGGTTTCAGAGTGAATACTAGTGCTGCCCAGCTTAATAGGATGCTTCATACATGTTGCCCTTTTCCTTCTATAACCAGATACAGAGGAGGCAGTATTATCCACCTGTTGTGTGGAGGCCACCAGTGAGGAGATCAAAGTGCAGTGAGCATCCTGAGGCAGATTTTGTATGAATAGTTATGGTCACCATGAGCATGGTAAAAGCTGAAGAGGAGGAGCTGCTTGGGCTTAGATCCCCCACCCCCTTAGAAGTTGCATATAGGGTTAGGAAGGATAGTGGCAAACAAAAAGTGGCTTCAAAGTGAAGGGTGGATGGTAACCCAATCCTGACTTTTTGGAGAATCAGCACATAGAACATGAGGGGTTTCTCTACTTTGAAGTTGGAGAATTGGCTGAGTGCACAATGAACATATCAGATGTGTCCCTGATGCTGATGGAAGATCCATGTCTGAACTGGTCATAGGTCTGGCCATATGGCTCAATGTTGAGGGCCATATAACCACTTGGAAAGGTCAGCTTCGCATACTCAGAACTCTGTGAGAGTGGTAGCTCTAGTTTCCCCTGAGAGCACATGAACAAAGCTGTGAAGGTGAAGATAAAGTTGAACTGGAAATGGAGACTCTAGAAATCAAAAGATTTCAGTGATGTGGACCATCTGCTGAAAAAAGCTACTAGCTGCAGAGAAATCAGATTATTAAAAAACAGCTATCTGCACTGCAACTGAAAGACCAAGGGATCAGGTCTTTCCAAGCCCTTGGGGAACCCTTCTTGCCACCAAGTGTCCAAGATGGTAAGCATGAAGTTAAGGGACCTACTTACTCACCTAGGTTTTGGTCTTATTTGACCTTATTCCTTCTTTCCGTGCCCATATTTCTCCCATGTGTAATGCAAATGTTTATTCTGTGCCATATATATATATATATATATATATATATATATACACACACACACACACACACACACACACACATTTATATTTGTTGCTTTTGATTTTCATAGGGACTCATAGCCAAGATTTTGCCTTAAGTTGCAGATGAGATTTTAGGTTTGAACTTTTGAGTGATTCTGGAACTTGAGGAAGTAGACTAAATGTATTTGGCCTTGTGAAATGGGCATGAGGTTTTAGAGGCAAGGGGTGGAATGATATGGATTGGATATGAAGTGTCCCCCTAAAATTCTATATTAAAGCAGGAATGTTCAGAAGTAAAATTATTGGACTGACAGAACTGTAACTTTATCAGTCCATCATAGTTTGGTTTTAACTGTAGGTAGTTGAGGTGTGGTTGGAGGAGGTGGCTCGCTGCAGGCATAACCTGGAAAGATTCATCTTTTGTGTGACTCCCTTCCCTTTCTTTCTATGCTTCTTGGCTACCATAAGTGGAGCCTCTGCCATGCCCTTCTGCCATGTTTTGTCTCACCTTGGGTTCAGGGCCATGGAATAATCTTATGGATTGAATATCTGAAACCAAGAGACAACATAAACTTTTCCTCCTCAAAGTTTCCCTGGTCAGGTATTTTTGGTCATGGTCATAAAATGCTGACTAATGCATAGGGTCTCCAGGAAGGTGCCAGTATTTGTTATAGAAACTTGGGAATACAGAGTTAAATATACAGAGCTCCATGAAGCTCAAGAATGACTGAAAAGAGGGAACATAGGTCACCAACATGTTGCCTAGTTTCGTTTGAATTAACATATTCTTAGATGGGCAGGTTATGAACAAGTTCTAGTGCAGCAGCTTAGGACCAGCCCATGTGGAACCAGTGGAGGAGGGGATGTGGAATCTATGATCAGAATGGCCATGTTATTTATGATTCAACTTGGCATTCCCCCCACTAGTCTTCCATTTTCCATACATAAAATGGGCATGTAAGAAAATTTCTTGAATCTTTAATAAAGTTAATCTTGATCCCATGAAATAGATAAAAATCTCCTTATAATTTACTCCCTTCCTATGGAGCCATGGTTTGAGATTTTACCAGCAACAGTGCTATGTTTTCCAAGGGACCTGACTAGGGACCCCCTTTTCTTCAGTGATTGAGCTTTGTGGGTTGTTCTACATCCAAGTATCAGTGACCATGCTGACTAAAGCAATGAGAGCACAATGGTCATGCCAGTTCTTGAGGTACTTTCAAACACTGGCTTGACACCTGAGGTATAGACAAGTGGGGGTTCATCTTGATAAGGACAATTAAGAGTTCTTTTCAGATGGTTATGTAAAAGGATTTTTTTCCCTTTAGTGTTTTATTGTTATTTTCTCCCTTAACTTTATTGTGTTTCATCATGGGAATGGTCATTTTGATATAACCAAATACCAAATGAGAGATTGGGTTTTTCTTTTTCCTCAAACTTTTGCTCTAATGAAGACTTCTATGAATAATCCTGTCCAGATGTCAAGTATAGTAAAGTTTTATGTATTGAATTCCCTGAACTGGGATTGCTGAATCAAATGGTAAATGTATTTGTAATATCTTAGATGTAAGTATCAAAGATGCCTCAATAGAAGGGCAATTTATCTTCTGTCAGCAATAAATAAAGATTCTTGTGTCAGGGTAAGGCTGAAGAGTAGAGCACTTTCCTAGCACATAGGCATCCCTGGACTTGTTTCTCAGCACCATAAACAAAACAGCAGCAGCAACAAAAATTCCTATTTTAACTTGGTCTCATAACATATTTCAAAACTTTTGAATTTTACAATTTCATCATTTTGTGACCATGATTGAGCTTACTTTCATGTCTGTAGGGCTGTTTCTTTGCTTGGTGGAAGGGACTTTTCTTTTATAGTCTCTTCTATAGGCTATTTTATTTCTTGTTAATTTCTAGGAATTCTTTTTATTTATCACAGACCTGAGCATTTTTGCATAAGGTGTTTAGTTTCAGATATTCTCTTTCAATGTGTCATTTCTTACTTTTCAATTGTGGTAATTACCACCACTCCAACTGTTGAGATTTCAGTTCTCCGTGAATTGATCTATAAATTCAATACTTGCCCTATAAGTATCCCTCAAGATGTTACTACATGGCAATGATCTCAAAGTTCAATTAGAAAAATGAAGGGCCAAAATAGTATCAGAGGAATCTTAAAGAATAAAGATGGGTAACTAAAACCACCAGATATTTAGCCTTGTGATAAAGCTACAGTAATTTAGGCAGACTTCCAACCTAGACTCACAGATGGACATTTGTGAATCTTCCAAGTATCATAACAACAAAATCAATCAAATGCACTCATCATGTCAGCCTAATAAAAGTCACTTATAAACATGATACTCATTGACAAAATGTTTTTTTTTTCTTTAAGATTATTCCTCAATTACCCAGTGATGCTAGACACTGTAATAAAGTATGTTGTGGATTTGAGTGAGTCATGATTGTCCCAGATATCAGTGAGGAGCTATCCTTGTATTGAGAAATTAAATTTCAAAACTTGGGAAATTCTCTTTCACGAAAGTTTCTCAACCCACCCTGTGTGCAGGGATCACCCTGTCTATTCACCTATGATTATAGGACCTTCATATAAGAAATCAGTCTCTCTTCTCCATGGTAGCCTCTGCTTCCATGTCCTCTGCTTTGCAAGATCCCAAAGCCTGGCCCATGTCTGAGGAAAATTTTATGTACATATTCTTACTCTGGAGGTCCCTGGCAAAGTAGTATGTAAGAGGAGGTGAATAAGAGGCTATTGATGATATAAAGGGCTTTTCCAATAGACTTGACTACCTTTCAGGTGAACCCTATCAATTTCTGGATGGAAGTTTCAGGGCTTCCTGAATGAAAATCTGTACCATGTTTTGGCTGAGCTTGAATCGTTCTCTTGCTCAGAAATTACTTGTGAAAGAAACAAATTTTTGTTCTTTCAACATCAGAAAGTACCTATGTGACCCAAAATTTCTTTCCCTTCTTGGGCTAAGTTCCCCTATATCAGAGAGGATTTGGGTTTGGGTATAAAATCCCGTAGTCTTGGGGCTGGAGATAAAACTCAGTTGGTAGAGCACTTGCTTTGCAAACACAAGGCCCTGGGTTCAATGCCCAGCACTGTGGGGAAAAAAATTCCTTAGTCTCTGCTCCCATGTCCTTCTGATATAGGCAAAAACCTGATCCAGATCTGAAGACGTTTTTATGTACAAGTCTGATCCTGGGGGTTCCCCAGCTATAGTCCAAATTAGTGTATGAGAGGGTGTGGGGATGGGGCTATTAAGATGTAGGGGCCTTTCCACTGACTCTGGCTATCTGTTATTCAGGAAAATCTTATCAATTTCCTGAAAATAAAGAAAGTGAGTAGCTGTAGCCTGCCATTCAGGGAGGGTGGGAATGTAGATGTCAAAGACCCCTCCCTGGGCTAGTCACTCCCTAGATCCACCCCCTGAATCTTTGACTCACTATAGGAGAGTTAAGTACCAATAGAAAAAGACCCATCCAGTGGAAGATGTGAGTAAGAGACTAGAATCAAGACAAATACCTGGAGGTTGAGCTCTTTGATCACAACTCTGAAAATAGCTTGAGACCTCAGTGAGATTGAACAGATGAGGAAAACTTCTAGGTATCAGTTCCCTTTCTTCTACCTCTCCCACAAGTTCCCTATGACCTTTCCAATGCAAGCATTGCCACCACCCTATCTGTTTTTCCTATTCTTCCTTTACCTCCTTTTTTTTCAGTTGGGATATCACTACATTTCACAGACTGACACTTAAATTCTAAGCTTAATCAATGCTCCTGAGGAGCAAGACTACAGGTACAGGCCACCATGCCCAGAATTTTGTCTGTTACTCTTGCCCTAGGAAACCAAAGAATGTTTTACAAGAAATGCAGTAGGTCCATGTAGTGGTAAATAAATATAACTTTCAGTGTGAGAAGCAATTTGAGGTATGATTCCAATGTATGAAATGATTAATTAAGAATGAGAAGTTAAAAATAGGCAACAATTGACTGAAATACTATGGTGTGGTGGGCAGGATCTCTCCAATTGATAGCTATCACTGTAACTTTAGCCCTGGCTCCCTGGTCAGTTGCCACCATACAGCATATTGATTGCTGGGGCTGACACTGGGAGACAAAACTGATATATGTCTCTTGGAAGACACATAGATGCCAATCTGTCCTGAAGTTACATTTTGTTCTGCCTGATGAAGCCCCCATTCCAGTAGTTGGAAACATACTCAAGACCAAGATCGAAAACCTAAGGGGAATTGACTGTCCCAGCCAGCATGGAGAGAGATTTCAGGGATCAGTAAAGTTTGCCATATGCAAGTTCTCAGATTAGATAGCTGACACTCATTTTCTAGCACCACCACTTATCAGTCTTATGATTGAGGTGAGTTATCTCACAGCTCTGGTATTTGACTCCACATTTTCATAAATTTAATGTGGTCTTACAATTTATTTTCTTTCTTACCTACCCTTATCTAAAATCACTATTTACTACTGGTATTTTTGAATATTTTCATTCAAATTTATATAGCTATGTTATGCATTTTGTTTCATTCTTCCTTGTGAATTTCACACACTCTAGCTTGTCTGGAGAGATCAATCTCTATTAAACATTCAGATTAATTTTGACTTTATGTTCTATTAATACATGCAGATCAGATGTGATATGTCTTTCTGGTTTGCAGTAGCTGAAAATTCTTCTTGCATTGATACTAGTGGCTTAAACTTTTTTAGTTATTTTGGTAGAGATATTACCAGATAACATTCTCATAAAGGAGATCTCGAAGATCATTTGGTATCTGCTTTACACTAATTGTCTTAATATCTGCTATCCTACACTTTCCTTCCTCCTTTTTTGGTACTAGGCATTGAACTCAGGGACACTCAACCACTGAGGCACATTCCCCAGCCCTACTTTGTATTTTATTTAGAGACAGGGTCACAATGAATTGCTTAGCCCCTTGCTTTTGCTGAGGGTGACTTTGAACTTGCAATCCTCCTGCCTTAGCCTCCCAAGCTGCTGGGATTACAGGTGTGTGCCACCATGCCTGGCTTATCCTACACTTTCTTGTAGGGGTTTAAGCATTTTGCTTCCCCTTCTCTCTCTTTCTTTCTAACTCCCTTTTTTTGCATTTTGGAAACTAAGATGCCAACTTCCCTTTTTGGTGCATAATGTTTCATCTCTATAGACTAAATCCCCTGAATGTATCTCAATTTTGGTTATGGCAGGATATTAACTGAGTAAATACATCAAATATTACCATGCAAACACATTCCTTTCCTTCTCAAACCCTTCAATTAATGAAGAGGAGAAAATACTTCCAGTTTGATTTTAGAAAGCCAACATTACATAGATTTCAAAATCAGAGAAAACATGAGAAAATAACATGGTGACAGAATCAAGTATGCTGCCACTAGGTGGGCGATGGCACTCTTACAAAAGTTGAAAGATATTCTCCCACTGAATACTGATCAACATATCCACAAATGGAACAGATGAAAACACAAAATCTAGGATGTGGGGAGAAAACCCTCAAGATTTCCTGCTGTTGAGAGAACTGGTAACCCCCAACAGGGATATTGGGATCTCCTTAGTAGAGGTAAAGTCCTGGAAAGGACTCAATGATCTTACATCCTGAGTCAGCATAATTGGAATTCCTGTAGCTTATCGTTGTTTTTTAAGAATTTTTTCTCTTTTCTTCTTACTTTTCTTTTCCCTATTGTTTTTTTTTTTCTTTTTGGTTCTGTATTTGGTATACTTGCTTTTTGAGTATCCAAGATCATACAGACACTTAAGCTCTACTTTTTACTTGATGGGTGCATGCCAATACTGAGAGCCAATCTAAGCATAGAAAAGAGACTGGGATTCTGCTAGGACTCTACAGAGTAGAGAAGAACAAATAGTGCTTCCATTTGAAAGTTTGCTCTGCATCTTCTTGATTTGCTGTATTCTTTCCCTTCTTCTCCATGCCTGATCAAAAATTTGGGAAATAAAAGGAATAGCAAGGAGCACTCAAGCAGAAGGAAGGATATGTGTTAGATATTTGTTACTGTGACAAAGTACCTGAGAAAATAATAAAAAAGAGGAAAGATTTAGTTTACCTCACAGTTTCAGAGGTTTGAATCCTTGATTAACTGACTCCATTGTTTTAGAGCCTGTTGTAAGGGATAACACCATGGCAGAATGGCATGATGAAACAAAGATGCCCATCTCATGGTGGCAGGAAACAGAGAGAGAGAAGGGAAGGGGCCAGAGACATGCCCATACTGAAGTATTTCCTCCAATGAGGCCTCACCTCCTACAATTTTCTCCACCTACATACAGTGTTATCAAATTTTGAACCCATCAATGAATTCTATCAACTAATTAAGGACTTATGATACAATCACTTCCCTGAAGCCCCACCTCTGAACATTGCTGCATTAGGGATCAAGTCTTCAATAAATGGGCTTTTGGAACTCTCCTGACAGCTTCCTTTCCTGGCACCTTCCCTGTAAACTCCCTGAAATACTATCCCCTGTACCACCTCACACTTCTCCCCTCTCTGTAGGTGACTTCACTTGCTGGAGTCAAATGTAGGAGGTCAGAGTAACCCACTAGATTGTGGTTCTGAAGGGCCTGGTTATTTAATTCATTTTCATTCATCTTTGATTTTTCTTAGCACAGGGCTTTTCCAAGAATTTAGAACTAGCAAACATGCCTGGGTTCGGGGATGTAGGGTGACCTGGAATGTTATTGTGTGATCTTTTCCCACAAACAGGAAAATCCTGAATGTCTAAATAAGTAAAATTTGCCTGAGGATTGTCCATCTATGCAAGATGCCCAGTTCCTTCTCAGAGAATTCCCTCATTTTATGAGGATTCAGTTTCCAGTGCTAATAAATGCTCCCTGACACACCATCTGATAGAGATAGCATAAGCCATAGGAGGATAAAAGAAGACCCTGAATAGCTTTGATTACATCACTTGACATTATGTCATGTGTGACTAAGCATTTTCTATAAACTGGGTATCCTTTATGGCCAGAGTAGCGTGAATTACCTGAAAAGCATCCATGGCCTAGATAACCTCTAGATCATTTGTAGTCTCTATAACTGGAGTTGCCTTTATGACCTGAGTTTCCTGTATGATTTGCACAGTTTGTATGACCTGTGTAGCCCTTATGGGCTGAGTAACCAAGATGATGTGAGTAGCTTCTATGACCTGCCTATGCAGTCTACACTCTAAGGACTGAGTAGATTTAATGGCATGCACAGCCACAAAGATCTGTGTTTTCCTTTAGATCTGAATATGTCAAATGATACAACCTCAGTAATCACTGATCAGTACCCATGATCTTCGTACCCTATATGACCAAATAGGTCCTCTGACATGCCTATTGTCTATGACTTGCATAACCTTTATGCAGCATAAATGACCTGTGTAGCCTCTATGATAAATGTCTATGTCTTTCATAGCTTCTCTGTTCTGACAGGTTTCTATAACTTGTGTAGACTTTATTGCCTGGGTAGCCTAAATGACCCCTATAATATGAATAGCCTGTATAGCTTGAGTGCCCTTTATGGCTTGAGTAGCCTTTTGCTGACCTGAATAATCTCTAATGAGCTGAGTAGCCCTTATGACTTTCCCAGTATCTATGTCCTGAATAACAACTGTTGCCTATATAATCTCTATGACTTGCATAGGCTCTTTACCTAATAAGCCTAAATGACTTTGGAGGCCCATATGACCTATGTAGAAAACTCTATGACTACAGTCTAAATTATTGCCTAAGTAGCCTATAAGATCTGCACAACTATTTTACCTGTGTAGCTTTCATGGCCTTGCATATCCTAAATCACCTTAATTGCCTCTATGACCAATGTAGTCTCTATGGCTTGAGTAGCTTAGATGATCTCAGAATCCACATGACCTGCATAAAACCTACTGCCTGTGTAGCTTCTATGACTTGAGTGACTCTGTGACCTGTTTCTCCTATGACATCTGTTGGGGCAAAGGTAAGACTCAGGCCTATGGACCAAAGTTTGAGGATCTGGCAATTGAAAGAAGATGTGAGGTGTGGTGGGAATGGCGGTCACTCTATATTTGGAAGTGGCCATAGTCATTAACCAACCCCATGAGCCATTTGCAAAGGCCCCTTTTATATCCAGTTCAAAGAAGGCACATTGCCAACAGGTTACATCAGTGGATGCATGCTCACAAGCAAATGTTTATGATGACCTTGAGTACATATGATGAATCAAGAGTGTTTCTGAATCTGACTACACACTGACCATAACATAGCTGATTCATGGTCTTGATCACACACTAAAAGCATAACATAGCTCACCAGAAGCCTTGGAGAGGGAACCTATCTGTAGCCATTTTGTACCAGCCCCAACAATCCACCACTTTAAGATTCCTTGCCATACAATCTACATGTCTGAAATCTTCTGCAATGATACCTTAGAGAGAAGGGCAGATCCCTGCATCTACAGGCCCTAATGACAATGTAAGTTGCAACAACATACAACCAGAAAGCAAGCACCACCACCTAATATTGCGAGAAGCCACTGCTGAGGGGTGCCTATACCAGCCCACAATTCCTGAAAAGGATCACCAGTTAGCTGCTGTATGGCTGCTACTTCAGAAGTCATACATAAAAAAGCCACACTAATATTCTTCCAATGATCTGGAATGTATATACAGTATTTAGTACCAAGCATGGCACATACCCCTCCCTGTGCTGCTGTTAACAAATCAAGTGCCATATGATTTTGCAGCACAACTTCATGTATTTGCTACATTTCTTAATTTACCACAGACAGATCCTTCCCTATATGATTTAAGGCTGGGACAGCCAAGGCAGTTATCTACATCTTAGTCGCTAAGGATACCCCTTGTGGGAGGAACAAAACCAAAGGACAATACCACCAAGAGGTCTGGGTCTGGTGCACCCTCTAATGAGCTTGTATTATCTCCCAATTAGCAGGCCTCTGAGGC
>JAJEJO010040321.1:0-12894 GCA_020662805.1 Glaucomys volans | reverse complement strand
AGGCATGCACCATTGTGAACAGCTTATTATTCTCATTTTCAAATGAGAGTGGAGCCTAAGGAATTCAAACAACCTGACCTTCAAAATTCCACCTCACTCTCCCTGTTAGATTCCTTCTTCTAGTACCATCCAGCAAAGTGTCCACTTCCATGCTCCACTTTTTCTCTGAAGCCTAAGACCTTCTGGAAAACCATCAGCCACCTATCCTGTCCCTATGCAAGACTTTCCAAATGTGGATGCAGCTAAGGTTCCTGAGCACAACCCCAAATAATGTAGGCTGGAATGTGGTGCATAAACGTTATTCCCTTAGCTTTCAGATGGACAATTCTGAAGTCCAAGTCTGAGTTTCTACCTGTCAGAGTTGAATCAACTTACAGTTGTTTCAGTTATGTTGTTGATTAAACAACTAGGAAGATGGACATCAGGGGAACAAAGAATCTCTCACTTGCAAGAATGGATAAAGAGAATCTAAAATGGTGAATACTTTATTTGATATAAAAACCTATTGGATTTCTTTTAATGTCTTTAAGATACATAAAACTCTCCAAATAAAAATGTGTAATATTATACAATACCAATATTGTATAATACTGAAATCTTTATGTGGATACATGTAACAGATACAACATTAACAACATAAATGTAGCATGAGAAAATAAAAATATGAGGTTTCAGTATCTTTATATCTGACCTGAATTACTACAATATTAACCCTAGGTAAAGTGTGAAAATTTAGGAACACATATTGTAATATCAAGAGTAATCATTTAAAAAGCAGGAAAAAATATATGCCAAAAATGCCAATGGAGAAGTTGAGTAGAATTCAAAAATTTCAAATATTCTAAAAGAAAGAAGGAAAAAGAAAAAGAGAAAGAAAAAGTCTGGCAAGGATCATCTATGTATTGTTTTCCACCAATATTATTCTTAATGATAGAGTAGAAAATTATTTATATCCATGTTTTGGGAATAGGGTAATGGAACCCACTCTAACCATAATTTCAGGTACTAGATACTGAAAAAAGGTAATACAAAATAATGTAAAAAGAAAAGAAACATAAAAATTAAACAAGAAACAAAACTCTCCATTTGTGAAGATATAGTTTTTCATGCAGAAATTTCTAAGAAATCTACAAAACATATTAGAACTAATTTAGTAAGTTAGGATAAAAGTATAATATATACATGAGGAATTTTATTTTTACATGCTACTATTAAAAAAGAAATATTTATAGTATGACAAAAGTATAAATATTTAGGAGTAGATTGACAAACATTAATAATTTTAAGAAGAAATTTTAAAACACCTAAATCAAATAGAATGAGATATGCATGCAATGAAAAGCTCAGTATCATTAAGATGCCAATTCTCAAAAAAATTAAAGTGGGGTTTCAGTGCAATGTGGGTCATGTTTTACAAGGACTTCATCTATAAATTAGGAAGGTTTTTCTGTGTAGATATGCAAGCTAATCAGAATAGTGAGAGCTGTTTAAGGAACCAAAAACAAGTTTTGGGGATTTGCATTGCATAACTTCAGATATTAAAGTAGACAAAAATGTGAGTTAAAGAATTTTAAAAGTTGATGGTTAAAATGACTAAAGATCTAAAAGGAGATGTAAGAAATGAATTAAGAAATAGAATATAGGATGTGGAAGATCATTTCAATAAATAGATACATATTGTTATCAAGAACCAAATAGATATCCTTGAAATAAAAGAATCAATTCGTCAAATTAAAATTTAATGGAAAGTATCGCTAATAGATTAGATGATACAGAAGACGGATTTTTCAGGTCTCAAAGACAAGGTGTATAATCTTAAAAACTTAGCAATAAAGTAAAGATGATAATAGACCATATCCAAAATAGTCAGGATATATGGGACAATATGAAGAAACCAGTTCGAAGGATCATTGACATCAAGGAATGAAATGAGATAAAAAGGAAGGACATGTGTAACATTTTCACTGAAATAATAATAGAAAAATTTTCAAACCTGGAAAATGAAATGGATATTCAAATATAAGAGGTATTCAGAACTTCAAATAGATGAGATTATGAAAGATCCTCTTAACAGCACGTTATAATTACAATGTCTAATACACAGAATGAGGATTGAATTTTGAAAGTTAAAATACAAAAACAGAGGGTCACATTTAGATGTAAATGAATATGAATCACCACTGGTTTCTCAGCCCAGACTTTAAAAGCTAGGAAGGTTTGGAATAATAGATACCAAGGTCTGAAAGATAATGATTGCCAACCAAGATTGCTTTATTCAGCAGAGTGATCCTTCAGAATGGAAGGTAAAATAAAAACCTTCCATGATAAAGAGAAATGAAAAGAATTCATGACTACTAAATAGGCACCGCAACAAATACTTAAAAAAATATTTCGTGCAGGGAAAATGCAAACCAAACTTCAAAGAGAGCAAATGAAGGTGTACCACTAGAAGAGTAGTTTAGTAAAGGAAACCCAAGTGTAAATAAAACTTTACAAATAAATAAAAGTGACAGGAAACAATAATCATTTCACTATAATAACACTGAATGCAATGGTCTCAATTCTACAATTAAAAGATGTAGACAAATGAGTGGATTAAAAAACAGGACCCAACTTTTTGTTGTTTACAAGAGACTCACTTTATAGGGAAAGACACCCAGGCTGAAGATGGAAGGTGGGGAAAAAATATACCATGCAAATGGAGTAGCTTCTCTCATTTTTGACAAAGTAAACTTCAAGCTAAAATTAATCTGAAGAAACAAGAAAGATCATTTCATACTGGTAAACGAGTCTACCCAACAAGAAGATATATTGATTGTAAAATTAATGCCCCCAATGTCAGTGCACCTACTTACATAAAATAAACACTATTAGACATAAAGTCCCAGACAGACTTCAATTCAATAATACTATATTGTTGTATACCTCTCTCACCAATAGATGGGTCATCCAGAAACAAATTGAGTACAGATTCTTCAGACCTAAAAATATTATTAGTCAAATGAACCTTACAGACATCTATAGAATATTTCATCTATCAACAACTGAATTCACTATCTTCTTAGCTCCACATGAAAACTTCTCCAAAATAAGCCATATTTTAGGGAACAGAGAAAATCTTAAAAACCACAAAAAGCTCAAAATAATCCCATGTATTTTATCTTTTCATAATAGAATGAAACTAGAAATCAGTAGCAAAATTAAAAACCACAGTCATGTTAACACATGGCACTTGAAACCCTTTTAAATGAGGAATGACTCAGAGAAGAAATCAGGAGAGAAATTTTTAAATTTTTAGAAATTAACAAAACAGATACAAGATATCAATATCTCTGAAATACTATGAAGCTATTCTAAGGAAAATTTATAGCATTGAGTGATCTTTCAAACAGAAAGATCTCAAATAAACAACCTATTGTTATAGCTCAAGGTTCTATAAAAGCAAGAACAAACTAATTCCAAAAGTAATAGAAGACAGAAAATAATTAAGATTAGAGCCAAAATTAATGAAATTAGGAATAAAAATACAATGGATCAATGCAACAAAGTGTGGGGCTCTCTGAATAAACAAGATTGATAAATGCTTAGCCAATCTAACAAGAAGAAATAGAGAAAGACCCAAATCAATAAAATTAAAGGTGAAGAAGGAGATATCACCACAGACATTTGCTGAAATTCTAATGGTTATCAGGAATTATTTTGAAAACTTACACTGCAATGAAGTGGAAAATCTATATGATACTGATAAATTTCTAAATGTATATGACTTACCAAATTGAAGCAAGAGGATATAGAAAGCCTAAAAAGACCAATAGACCAATATCAAGCAACAAGCAGCAATTGAAACAGCAATAAAAACATCCCAGGAAAGAAAAGCTCAGGAGCAAATGAATTGTCAGCTAAATTCTACTAGATCTTTAAAGATGAACTGATATCAATCTTCCTCAAATTATTCCATGAAATAGAAAAGGAGGGAATACTCCCAAATTCATTCTATGAAGCCAATATCATCCTTCTCATCAAAACCAGATAAAAACATATCAAGGAAAGAAAAACTACAGATCAATGTACCTGATGAACATGGACATAATAATTCTTAATAAAGTATTAGCAATCTGATCGCAAATTCAAAGTCTGCCTTAGCAACTTAGTGAGGTCCTAGGCAATTTAGCAAGGTCCTGTCTCAAAACAAAAAATTCGAAAGTTAGGAATGTGACTCAGTGGTTAAGCACCCTTGGGTTCAATCCCTGGGACCAAAAATATACATGCATAGGTAATCTGCATTTACAAATACATTATGAAGTTTGTTCACCATGATCTAGTTTATTTAATTTGAGAAATGCAAGGTTGGTTCAAAATATGCAAATTAAGAAATGTAATTCATCACATAAATAGAATTGAGAACCAAAATCACATGATCATCTCAATAGATGTAGAAAAAGCCTTCATCAAAATCTATCCCTTATTCATGTCAAAAACACTGGAAAAATTAGGAAATGAAGGAATACACCTCAACATCACAAAGACGGTATATGACAAACTTGAAACCAACACCATACTCAATGGAGAAAAACTGCAAATCTATCCTCTAAAATCAGGAACAAGACAAGGATGTCCACTCTAACCACTTCTATTTAATATACTTCTTGAAACTTTAGCCAGAGTAATCAGTCAAGAGAAGGAAATGAAAGGTGTACAAACTGGAAAAGAAGAAATCAAATTATCTTTTTTCTGATGACCTGATTCTATACTTTTAAGACCCAAAATACTCCACCAAAAGACTTTTAGAGTTAACAAACAAATTTGCCAAAGTAGCAGGATACAAGATCAACATACAAAAATCAATCACTTCCCTATATTCTAATAATAGATCTGCTAAGAAAGTAATCAGGAAGACAACTCCAGTCACAATATCCTCAAAAAACAAACCAACAAACCTTGGGACTAAATCTAACCAAGGAGGTGAAATTACTCTACAGTGAAAATTATAGAACACTAAAGAAACAAATTGAAGAAAATAAAAAGATCTCTTGTGTTCTCAGGTAGACAAAATTAACATTGTCAAAGTAACCATACTACCAAAAATGTTACTCAGATTCAATGCAATCCCCATCAAAATACCAATGACATTCTTCATAGAACTAGAAAAAAAAGTTCAAAAATTCATTCTGAAGAAGAGAGACAGAATATGCAAAGCCATCCTGAGAAAAAAGAGAAATTCTGGAGGCACCACAATACAGACCTCAAATTATACTATAGATCTAAAGAGAACAACAACAAAAACACCATGGCACTGGCATCAAAACAGACATGAAGACCCATGGAATAGGATAGAAGACACAAAGACAAATACACAGTCATCTGATGCTTGACAAGGTTGCCAAAAACGTACATTAGAGAAAAACAGCATTTTTAATAAATGGTGCTGGGAAAGCTGGATATTCAAATGTAGAAAAAATGAAACTAGATCCCCATCTGTCACAGAAATCAATTGAAAGTGGATCAAAAACATAGAAATCAAACCAGAAATACTGCAACTGCTAGAAGAAAACATAGGGTCTGCTCTCTATCACTTTGGCACAGGCACTGAAGATCACTGAAGTTTAAGAAATAAAACCATGAATCAATAAGTGGGATGACTTCAATTAAAAAGCTTCTGCACAGCAAAGGAAACAACTAAGAGTGTGAAGAGAGAGCCTACAGAATATAAGATCTTTGCTAGCTAGTCTTCTTACAGGAGATGAATAACCAGAATATATTTAAAACTCAAAAACCTTAACACCAAAAAACCTAAATAACCCGATAAATGGGCAAGTGAACTAGACAGACATTTCTCAGGAAGAAATGCCAATGGCCAAAAAATATATGGAAAATTTTTCAACATCCTTAGCAATCAGCATAATGCAAATCAAAACTACACTGAGATTTCACCTCACACCATTTGGAATGGCAATCATCAGAAATGCAAATAATAATAAATGCTGGTAAGGATGTAGAGGAAAAGCACAGTTTTCATGGAACTGCAAGTTAATAAAACCACTATGGAAAGCAGTACTGAGATCCCTCAAAAGACTAGGGATGAAACCATCATGTATGACCCAGCTATTCCACTCCTTGGTGTTTATCCAGAAGAACTAAAATCAGCATACTATGAGGATACCTGAATATCAATATTTATAGCACAATTCACAATAGCAAAGTTATGGAATGAAACCAGGTGTCCCTCAGTAGAAAACGATAAAGAAAATGTTGTTTTACTCACATGTAAATAAGATTAAATTTTGTTATTTGCTGACAAATGGGTGAATCTGGAGAACATCATACGAAGTGAATTAAGCAAGATGCATAAAGTCAAGGGTGGAATGTTTTCCCTTAATGTGTGGAAGCTAGAGAGAAATAAGGATTCTTTAAAAACAAAAAAAAAGCGGTGGGGAAGATCCCAAGAAAATAGAAGGGAGTGAAGAAAGGGGAATGAGGGAGGGAATAATGGATAGGAAATGGGAGGAATAGCAGAATGACCAAACTGTCATATGCATGTATGAACACATCACAATGAATTCCACTTTCATGTATAACTATAATGTACCAATTAAAAAATAAATCAATAAATAAGACACTATAAATTTAAAGTAATCTACACAGTATGATATTGTTGATATTAAAAACATACAGGAACAGAAAAGACAGTCCTAAAATAGATCCACCTACATATTATACCTTTGATTCTGGATAAATGTTAATGGCAAGTCAGCGGAGAAAGAGGCAATTCAATAGAAAAGATTTTACAGCACATATTACCTGAACAATTTCATAGGCACATGGAAAAAATGAACAACAGCACTTAGCTCATACCAAACACAAAAATTAACTCAAAATGTTTCACAGACATGAAGAAAAAAGATAAAACTATAAGATTTCTTAAATATAAGAGAAAAATCTTCATAATTTTAGAGCTTGCAAAAATTTTTTAGAATAAAGAAAATAAAATGACATATTAGAGTTTTATTAGTTTCCCCTTAAAACAGGAAAACAAAATAACAGGAAACTAAAAAGAAAAAAAGTGTTTATAATAAATATACATAACAATGAACTTACATATAGAATGTATGAAGAACTCTTGGAACTGAATAATAAGACAACAAACAGCCTGATGTTTTAAATCAGAGAAGTGTTTGAACAGGAATTTCACAAGAGGATACACATATGACCAATAGGACATGAGAAGACACTTAATATTACAAGTCATCAGATAAATGTAAATTGATGTGACAAAGAGATATCTATACAACTATTATAATAATTAAAATTAAAGAACAATAACAAAAACTAGTGACATTTTGGGCAACTGGAATTCTCAGTATGACACATGGGAATTTAAAATTACACAACCACTTTGGAAAACTGCTTTGCATTTTTAAAAAAATGTAAACATTACCACCTGAAGACTCAGTATGCCAATTCTTTGTATTTACCTATGACAAGGGAAGACATACCATGCCCACAGTATTTGAAAGTTGACAGTACCAGATTTATTAACAGAGGCCCCAAACTGAAAGCCAGTAACAGGTAAATGATAAAAACGTGACATATCCATGTAAAGGGACTCTACTGAGCAATAAAAAGAACCAAATTAATGATGACATCATTGAATCTCAAAATTGTTATGATCTTTTTGCTAATAAAAGGAATCAGATATGATGAAGCATGTCATATGTGATGATTTTAAGTTATAAAACTGTAGGAAAAGCAAATTAATCTATATTGTCTAGAAGGAAAACTGCAAGTATCTGGAATGAAACCAGGACAGAGGAAAGCAAAGACTGCACACAGACATGAGGACTATTCAGAGGGTAATGGAAATGGATAACAAAGAGGTTTACTGTCAGAAAAATCATCTTTCTAGACCAACTTCATCAATTATATTGAATTATTTTTGCACTTAAGGAAAGAAGAGCCTTAAAAATCAAACAAGTTATTGCTACCCACAACATACTGACATATTTTGTCCCTCTACTTTCTCCTTTCAACTCCTTTTTAAAAATTATTTTCTTTGTTCCTTGATAGCAGCTAGTGGAAATGATTTCAATATTTTGAAGTTATTGGCTACTATTGTGCTTAAAAGGGTAATTGAATTATTCTTTCCTCCTTTAATTTTTTTGCATATTCAGTTGATTATAAACCCAAGTTCCCTCTTTTTCTGCTTTGCAGAAGCTTGGAGGTGAATTCCACAAAGGCAGACATGGGTGTTTGACAGGCTGATAGACTACAACAGTACCTGGAATATAAGATTCACTCAATATAATTTCAAAATGAATAAATGAGTTAACTGATGAAATAACTCATTCTCTAGGTTACTACTTCCAGAAATATAGTTAAAAATGTTATTTTAGAATGTAACTGGCATATATTTTTTTCATAAATCATGGGCTAGGATGAAGATAAAGCAAACAGAGAGATTAACACAGAACTACAGCATCTGTCTTTTGGGATATTGTATCACAGACCATAGAAAATCAAGGATGTGAACTCAGACTTCATGAACCATCCTCCAAATTGAAGCATAAAAAAATAAGTCAGTACCTAGTAATAAGGACCAACTAGCAAGGAGTACAAGTTACAGTACCACAGAACAAGTACAATACAGCCCAGAGACAGAAATTCAATCTCCATGACTATATGACTGGCAATGATGGCTGAATATTACAGCCATTTTCCCAGAGAACAGAAATAAGGTCCAGCAATCATAATCAATTTTTAAAATTTGAGTCTACATAATAAGGGACATAAAGTTCTTATTCCTGTGCTGATTGGCACTCCATAGTCTGACAAATTCTCCAAAAGGAGAGACTTAGCAATTCTCAGGAAAGTTATCTAGTGAAGGAGCAATCTCAGGGGAATCCAGGTAAAGATGAGAGAGACGCACAACGAGGCATCAGGAGACTCTAGATGAAGATCCAGGATCAGCTGAAGCACAGCTCAGTCCTAGTCCACAGGGCACAGTGGAGCATGAATGGTACCTCAGAGTCGTCCAAACTTGCAGCAATAGGGAATTTTGTTACTGTTTTTAAATCACTATATCATTCAGCAGAGGCTATGAGACATCCTGGGTGTAATGACATTCACTGCCAGATTTTCCAGTCAGGATATTTGTACACACTTGTGTACAATTAATCAAAATGCAGTCTTTAAAAGTTAAAAAAAATCTGCATGGTTCCAAGCTCTACCCTAAGGAATGAAGAAGACACTAACTTTAAGTTACGAGAGACTCCACTTTCAGAAGAGTCTCATCACAGACATTCAAAGGGGAAAACTGCTTTAAAACTTATTCCTGAGTTATGAGATATATGAATCGCAGGAAGAGCCACAGAAAGCAACCCCTAAGGTGTGAGACCGAACTCTTCCTTCAGCTTAGTTACCTCCGGACTCCAAAAGACTGGAAGGTGATTTTTTTTCTTTACAAGGTGATAAAAAAAAAAAGGAGTTGTTTTCACTCTTTAAAATAAACATTATTCTGTGTCATCAAAAATAATCAAATACCTATGAGGGCTTATACCTTCATAGAAGGCATTGAAAAAACCGTGGGCAGAGTGGAGATAAGCTGGAAATTAAGAATGCAACCAGTTTTATTCTTGGTAGAGTTAAAACAAAAAAATTTCAGGGTGTAAGCCTTGAAAAACTGAAAATAGAGAATAGTATGGCAATATCCAGGTGAAAAAAGAAGGTAAGGTTTCAGGAAAACAAATAGAAAGGTTGAAGCAATATTATAGGCATCTTGCTCTCCAAAGGCTTCCAGAGTCACTGAGGTTAATGAAAATAATGTCTTATTGACAAATCTCCTATCACTGCTGTGCTTAAGTAGTAGGAGCAAAGCAGGGTTTCCCATCAGCATGCATGAAGAAAATACCATAAATACCAAAAGTTCTCAACCAAAATCACTAATAAAGGTTGTGCAAATGACATATATCCGTGTTATCCTTGAGATTTCTCCCCTTGGAGAGACTTCTCAAGCACTGTGGTGTTAGTGGAGACAGGTTTTTTGACAAAGTCCTTCTATCAATACTACTATGTTGATCTTGAGCTGTCTGAGACCTCGGACCTAAGCCCACCCCTTCCGGTGGGGACACGGCGCTGCGGCTCCAGGTGAGATTTAGCCGGAAGCGGAGCTGCGTGCCGGCTCCAGCGGGGAATTTGGGCCCATCGGTGCCATTCTACAGCTTCCCTGGCGGAGAGACACCATCTTCAGCTGTCTGAGCCCTCAGACCTAAGCTCAGCCCTTCCCGAAGGGACACGGCACTGCGGCTCCAGGGCCACAGTGCTGCATCTCCTGGTTGCCTCTGCCCAGAAGCATTGATAATTCCCAACCTGGAGGTTGTGAGACAGCAGTTATCTTGGGTCACCACTTGACAAAGCACCTCTCAAACATCTGGTGAGTTGCTGGAAATCTGCAGGGACACCCTGGGTCTTTACAGGGAAGTTGCAATCCCTCTGATTTGCACTACTAGAGGGGAGGATATATGAGCAGCATGGGAAGACACGGGAAGAAAGTGTCCCAAACAAACCTGGATGGTGCATCAGGAGATCCCAAGGACAGCATGGTAGAGGGAATGACAGAAATGGAGTTCAGAATGTTCATAATTAAAATGATCCGAGAAGAGAATGAGGTGACGAGAGAGCAGATTCAGGCTATGAATAATCAGCTAATAGAGCAATTTCAGGAAGCAAAAAATCATTTCAATAAAGAGATAGAAATTCTGAGAAAAAAAACAAACAGAAATCCTTGAAGGAAACAAGGAAATGAAGGAAACAATAAACCAAGTTAAAAACTCAATAGAAAGCATAATTAACAGAATAGATCACTTGGAAGACAGAACCTCAGACAATGAAGACAAAATAGTTACTCTTGAAAACAAAGTCGAACAAACAGAGAAGATGGTTAGGAATCATGAACAAAACCTCCAAGAAATATGGGACATCATGAGAAGACCAAATTTAAGAGTTATTGGGATTGAGGAAGGCACAGAGATACAAACCAAGGGTATGAATAATCTGTTCAATGAAATAATATCAGAAAATTTCCCAAATATGATGAATGAGATGGAAAATCAATTACAAGAGGCCTACAGGACACCAAACACACAGAATTTCAACAGATCCACACCAAGGCACATTATAATGAAAATACGAAACATACAAAACAAAGATAGAATTTTAAAGGCTGCGAGAGAAAAGCAACAGATTACATACAGGGGGAAACCAATACAGATATCAGCAGATTTCTCAGCGCAGACCCTAAAAGCAAGAAGGGCCTGGAAAAACATATTTCAAGCTCTGAAAGAAAACGGATGCCAATCAAGAATCTTATACCCAGCAAAACTTACCTTCAGATTTGATGATGAAATAAAATCCTTCCATGATAAACAAAAGCTTAAAGAATTCACAAAGAGAAAGCCTGCCCTACAGAACATTCTCAACAAAATATTCAAAGAGGAAGAAATGAAAAATAACAATCTCGGTCACCATGGGGAGGAACTAACCTAAAGAAAGAGTCAATCAAAGGAGAAACAAAGTTAAGCTAAAAACCCCAAGAAAGCTAAAATGATGGGGAATACAAGTCATATCTCAATAATAACCCTGAATGTAAACGGCCTAAACTCATCAATCAAAAGACATAGACTGGCAGACTGGATTAAAAAGAAAGACCCAACAATATGCTGCCTTCAAGAGACTCATCTCATAGAAAAACATGCCCACAGACTAAAGGTGAAAGGTTGGGAAAAAACATACCACGCACATGGACTGAGTAAAAAAGCTGGGGTTTCCATTCTCATTTCAGATAAAGCAGACTTCAAGCCAAAGTTAGTCAGAAGGGATAAAGAAGGATATTTCATACTGCTTAAAGGAAGCATAAATCAGCAAGACATAACAATCATAAATATTTATGCAACAAACAATGGTGCATCCATGTATGTCAATCAGATCCTTCTCAATTTCAGGAATCAAATAGACCAAAACACAATAATACTCGGAGACTTTAACACTCCTCTCTCACCGCTGGACAGATCCTCCAAGCAAAAATTGAACAAAGAAACCATAGGATTCAATGAAACAATTGCTAATTTGGACTTAACAGACATATATAGAATATTCCATCCATCAAAAAGTGAATACACTTTCTTCTCAGCAGCTCATGGGTCCTTCTCTAAAATAGACCATATGTTATGCCACAAAGCTACTCTTAGCAAATACAAAAACATAGAGATACTACCTTGTATACTATCAGATCATAATGAAATGAAATTAGAAATCAATGATAAAGTTAGAAACAGAAACTACTCCAAGACCTGGAGATTAAATAATATGCTATTGAATGATACATGGATAACAGAAGACATTAGGGGAGAAATTAAAAGATTCTTAGAGGTCAACGAGAACAAAGATACAACATATCGAAATCGCTGGGATACTATGATAGCAGTGCTAAGAGGAAAGTTCATTGCAGGGAGTGCATTTAATAAAAGAATGAAAAGTCAACAAATCAATGACCTCACATTACAGCTCAAAGCCCTAGAAAAAGAGGAACAGATCATCACCAAAAGTAGTAGAAGACAGGAAATAATCAAAATCAGAGCTGAAATCAATGAAATTGAAACAAAAGAAACAATTCAAAAAATTGATGAAACAAAAAGTTGGTTCTTTGAAAAAATAAACAAGATTGATAAACCCTTAGCCACGCTAACAAAGAGAAGGAGAGAGAAACTCCAAATTACTAAAATGCATGATGGAAATGGAAATATTACAACAGACACAATTGAAATACAAAACATAATAAGAAGCTACTTTGAAAATTTATACTCCAACAAAATAGAAAACCTGGAAGACATCAACAGGTTCCTA
>JAJEJO010040315.1:0-30942 GCA_020662805.1 Glaucomys volans | reverse complement strand
GAAAAGATATTATCACCAACAAACTATATTATGTAGAAGAAAATAACAGGCCTAGATTACAGGGTATTTTAGCTTGAATATTCAGCAGATAGTAAAGGAGGGAAAAGAAGAAAGACCATGATCAAAATATATAAGAACTCAACAGAACATTTAAGAGACCAAAATTTGGAGTCATAATGATAAAAGAGGACATAGAAATACATCCTAATGTCATTAAGAAACTTTTCAGCAAAATAATAGCAGATATTTTTCTAAATGTTAGGTATGAGATGGATAGCCAAATGCGAGAAATTACAGAGAAACCAAATAGACTTGGTTACAAAACAACTTTCCAATACATATCATATCCAAAATGACTAATATGGAGAATATGGCTAGGATATTAAAAGCTGCATGAGAAATGCATAAGCTCTCATTTAGAGATATGTCTATTTCAATTCAAATTAAAAGTTGTTAATTCAAACTCTATAAGTCAGGAGGGCTTTAAATGACATAATCCAAGCTCCAAAAGAAAATAATTGTCAGCAGGGTTGCTATATTCAGCAAAGTTTTCATTCCATATCAAAGAAGAAATAAAAATTCTCCAAATAAGGATAAACTGAAAGAATTAATGACAACTAAACCTGTACTACAGAAAATATGTAAAGATAAACTACACAAATAGGAACTCAAAAATAAACACCAAAGCTCTCAAATAGATGAAGTTCCACAGAAAGGCAATTAAGCAAATGAAAACTAAGAAGAAACTATATCATGAAATAATCCTAAATGATTGGAAACCATAAACATTTATTTCTCCATAAAAACTCTGAACGAAAATTGTCTCAACTCTCCAATTCAAAAAGATTGGCAGAATTATTAAAAAGCAATGCCTCACCATGTGTAGTTTGCAAGACACTCATCTGGAAGACAAAGATATCCTCTAGCGGAAAGGAAAAGAATGGAAAAAGTTATTGCACACATATGGCATTGGAAAACAAACAGGAGTGTCTTATTCTCTTTTCTAACAAACCAGATTTCAAGCAAAAGTTATTTCAGAAGAGACAAAGACCACTACAATTTGTTAAAGGAAAAATTCAACAAGAAGATATAAAGATTGTAAACATTTATGCCATAAATAGCAAGCACTTTTTATTTAAGTCCCAGGTGTATGCAATACAATAATAATTGATGATTTCAGCATAATATTTTCAACAAGAGACAACAACCAAAAATAAAATTGTCAGGACAACTTTGGCTCAAACAATTCTATAAGTCAAATGGACCTTAAATATATCTATAGAATATTTAACTTAAACAACTCTACTGCCATGTTTGGCCATATTGCACATGTTCTGTTGGTTTGTAGGTGCTGAATTTTGTGGCTCTCTCACATATATGTCCTGCCTTTGGTGACTCTGAGTGTTGGTCTTCTTGTTCCTATAGGCTGCTCTACATATCCATTTCATTCATATATTTGTATCCAAATAATACTTGTTTGAGGACATAATCTGAACACTATTTCTTTGTAAAAAGCCTTCCCTAAATGCTCCAAGCTAAGAGTTGAAATTTCCACTTTTCTGTAACAAACCCTCTGTGCATTTTCTTGAAAGCGAACATCAGCTATTCTGTTATAATATTCACTCTGGTTTTATTACTTTATATAAAAAACAGATCTGTGATGCCCTTTAAGTAAGTAATCCTCAACAATAAATTACTTCAGCTGGGAATGTGCACAGCCCCTGTATTCTACAAACTGTGCTCCTCTGCTCCTGGGTGGATGGAGAAGTATCTCCAATCTTAACACATGAAATGCTTATAACTCCCTACCTTTAGGCTTCATTGTGCTGTTTACATTTGGAGGGGCCAGAATAGGGAAGAAAATTTGTTTTACAAGCTTCTTGGTAATTTGAAAGAAATGATAAACTCTTCATACAAATTAATGCACAAAGATGTTCCGTGTTATATTCCTTATAAGATTTGAAAAAATAGTTGAAAACAACTGAAATATTGAACAATGTTGCAAAGTTTTAGCCAATTAGTTAGGTTACAAGCATTTGTTCAATATGTATTTTTATTACAATGAATAAGGGTGATTATTGTAGTTGGATAAAAATGTTTTCATTATATGATAAGCCTGTAGAATGAAATTAAATATTGCAAAAAAAAAAAGTTTTATCTATTACATAAAATTATCTGATGATGTTACATCAATGCTTTAAAATCTTCTCTATCTAACATATAAATTTTTAATTAAAAATACAATGATTTTTACAATTTGCTATATTTACATTCCCAACCTCATGTCCTTATTTAATTTTCCCATCAGTCATTATACGCCAAAATCACCAAGTAACTTGGCATTTTGCAAAACAAACTATCAAACATCAGTGTGCTTTTTTATATACTGTTCCACTCTAGAGTGCAATTAGTTCTTTGTCAAAACTCCCCTCCAGAATGGCAGACCTGGTTCTCCTATGAAGGCACAGACTATGCTTCTTTTTTTTTCTAATTTTATATAGTAAAATACCATAACATTTTATATTATATTATATTGGACTTACTAAGCTCTTGTCAGCAGAGGCTCTTTCCACACATGTCCCTCCACATATACTGAATGCACTCCATAATCGAATAAAGATAAAGTACACATTCCTTAAATAATGGAGATGAAGACATAATGTGTATATTCTAAAATATTAAAAAATATAGTCTACATTGGACTTTCTCTTATATTTCTTTGATCTACCCTTATGTTGATTCCACACTGCATTGATTATGGTGAATTTGCAGAAAATCTTCATCCTTTTTGTTAAAAAATGTTTTATTTATACAACATGAATATTTAATGGTATATATTTCAAGTGCACAAGATATTCTGATATACATAGTAAATGATTGTTAAAGTCAAGGAAATTAATATATATATATGTATATGTGTGTATATGTATATATACACACACACACACACACACACATTTTTGCACTTAGTTTGTATTTGTGTGTATGATAAAAGGAATCAAAATTATTTTATTATTCTCTTTGTAAGTTTCCTGTGTATAATCCAATATCACTAACCATGGTCATCATGGTGTACAATAGATCCTTAGTTTCAGTCACCCTATGCAACTACAACTTTCCACCTTTGACCAACATCTCTCTACTTCCCCAACCCTGATAAGTACCTCTACCTGTTTCTACATATTTTGCATTTTTCAGAATTGACATATAAGTGATATCATGTCATTTTTTTTCAATCTGGGCTCACTCCTTTCTATTTCCCCACCCCTGAGCTTCATTAAATTATGACTGATACATAAAAGTGCAGTTCTCTAGTAATACAGAGAGTCCGAAGAATCAGCCTCATGAAGTTTGTACATGAGCCTCTAGGCTTATCTCCATGTTGCATATGCATGGAACTAGTCATAAGCAGTGTAAGAATCATTTACATAACAGAACTAGGGCTCAACTTTTTAGGTTCCCAATGCAGAAGTTGGTCCATATGAAGGAGCAAAGCAAAAATCACTGCAGTTCCTTCCCAAACTAATTTGACATTAAGGATTATGCTCTCACAGAAGGCAGGCCTATACTTGTGATAATGTATATGAAAGAAGGTCAATCTTCATAAATAACCAAAATTTACTCAGAAAGAATAAGCAGGGTGAACAGACCTATATCTACTAAAGAAATTGAGTTTTTAATAAAATACTTGCCACAGATTATAAATGCAAGCCTGGTTGTAGGTTGTATAGAAAACATAATTTCACTGAGGTTCATCTCCTTCATTTATGAAACAGAAATTTTAAGTCACACAATAGCTTCCCAGGAATTCACTGAAATTATACAGTACCTGAGAATGTGGTTTTTTTTAATGCAAAAGCTCCATATAAATGGTAGGAAGTAGATAACTGAACAGATACTGAAGTCCTTCAGTAAAAGCAGAACCAAAGAGCCTAAAAGCACAGTCCTACATTGCTTAATGCCTGGTACTTTATGACAAGAGTAATTAGTTGATTTCCTCTTTGTGTAAACATCATAAGATGTCACAATCGTATGAGACCAACGTAGAATATGTGGTCCTTTTTTGGCTAAAATGTTACTATGTGGTACACAACTGTATGAATTATCTATCTTTTCTTCTTTCCTCTTACAATGGGCCTACTTCTGAACACATTTCCTCAGTAGGTAGAGGACAGTAGAGGGCAGCCTGTGGTCTAAAGTTGATAAGAAAGACAAACTTTTCTATTCCAGCTGGTGACCACCCAATTAAAACAGGCAATAGAGAGAGTGACTGAGTCTCCCTTTCCATCCATAGCAAGGAAATAAGTGATCCAGGAGCTACAGAGAGTGAATCTAATATCACTGGATGGATGTGCTGTGGTTTATTCTGAGCATAGAAATCAGATGACTACAAAAGGAACTGCTTTTAGTTTCAAGAACCAAAAAGTAGTGAAAATAAAACAACATTACTGCATAATTATAGATACTGTGACTAATTTAGAACTAAAGCAAATATTCTTTTTTCTTACTTGATCATATACCCTGAGAGAATTAAAAATCTATAGTGTTTGTTATTAATAAAGAGAGTTATTTCTCATTAATGATGAACTCACTCAGCATCCTCTAAGAATCAAAGAGAGACAAGACAATGAAATAATCTCACAGATCCAGGTCACTTGAGAATCCAGGGCATAGCTCTGTAGTTTTCTTCTTGTAATAGGACTTGAAGATGAGTAGGGAATCTCATGGAATGGAGCATTTTGATCCCAAGGAAGTAATAGGGCTGAGACTGGATGTGGCTATGATGTTGGAGGTGGGTTGATAGAAAGTTCCCCATTTAAAAAATGTGAGGAAAGGCCATAGAAGCACAAAATAAGAGGCCACCAGCCAGCTCACTGTCTCCAGGCAGAGATGAAAATAAATCACCAGTTGCAGCCTTTTCAAACTCTCCAAAAAGTGGATTTATGTTAGTCTCTAGACCCCTTTATTGCTGTCCTTAATACATAATTAAATTGCTTGTTCTTCCAATTTTCTAAAACCTTGAAAAGAATGGAAAAAAATGTTGAAATCAATGAAGATTACATCTTTATGTTGTTGTTTGTTCCTTTATAAATGTAGAAATAGAAAACAAAGCTTTACATGAAATCACTTAAAGAGCTACTTTTTCATGAGTCTTCTCACTCAGAGTGAAATACCATTGAAAGGAAGTGGTCTTTGAATCTAAAACATGCAATAATACCTTATTATATATGTAAACATGTCCCCACACAAACTTAGTTATTCAAAAATACGCTTCTAACACAATTCATCTCTGCTTTCCAGCAACAATTGGTGATATTGATATATTGAAAATACAAAATACAAATATTTAGATATATGCGTACATTCTCACCATGGTTCTATGAAGACATTTATTTTAGAGACTCAAAATCAGTTAATTGACACATCCAAAAATAGATTTAAGTGTTGGTAGAAAATAAATTTAAGCCCCAAAGGGGAAACAGTGTAGACAGGACTGAAAACTCCTATGGAAACAAAACCCCTCCTGCTTCCTCTTGGAGAGAGTGCACCCTGATGGCAAGACTTACCTCTGACCCATGTTTCCTTCTCTCACACACCTAGCTCTGTAGGTGACACACACTGAGAACTCACAGTCTTTTTCTGATAATGACAATAAGTGACCATATGGTCCAGCAATACCACTGCTGGACACATAGCCAAAGGAAATGAAATCAGGATCACAAAGGGAGACCTGCAATCCTGTGTTCACTGCAGCATTTTTTTCTATAGCCAAGATAGGGAAGCAACCCACATAATTGGCAATAGATGAGTGGATGAAAAAACTTTGGTACATACATATCTTAGAATAGTATTCAGCTTTAGAAGAGGAAAATCTGCTACCACTGACAACATGAGTGGACCTGGAAGACACTATGCTAAAGGAAATAAGGCTGCCACAAAAAGACAAATACTGCAACATTCCATTCATAAGGAAGTATCTAAAATGGTCCATCTTATAGAAAGTAGAACATTCATTCCCAGAAGCTGAAGGGAAATGGGAATAGTTCAATGAGTTCAAATGATAGTTATACAAAATGAACAAATTTTAAATATCTGCTTATAATATAGTGCTTGCTATTAAGAACACAACAGGGAGCCCTTGAAATGTAAGAGGGTGGACCTCAGGTTAAGAGATCTTACCACACACCACATGTGCACGTGTGAGCACACATACATGCACCAAAACAAGTAAAGGGATACAAGGAATCTTTTGGAGGGAATGGATAAGTTGTGATGGAATCATCTCTGTGTGAATATATCCACACTTACAAAATTCTATAGACACATCAAATATTTGGGATTTTATTTCATTTAAATTTTGTATATCAGTTACACTCAATAAAGTTGAAAAGAAGAAAATGGATTTCATGACAGACAAGAAGACAAGAAGACAATGGATTTCATGACTAAACCAAATCACACGAATTTTAAAGTATGATATCATTTCATCCACATCAAAGCCCTACTGCATAATACCATTCCTTACCAAGAAAAATGCTTCATTCTCTTTAGAATCGCCTCACTATCCTAACTATACTCACCACTCCTTTCCATATCCCACTCAAACAAAAGTTCCATTTCTATTTGTGTTTCATATTAGTCTCCTCCTCATAACCTTCTCTGATTTCTAAAGTGCATAACAAATGCTGACATGGACTACCATTCACACACTGACTCATTTGCTCACTGTCTTGCATCATTCACTCTTTTCCTATATGTTTTTCTGTGGTCTTCTCTCTGACCTCCATAAATGTGTGGGCCATGACAGACAATGTTCCATATCACTTCAACCCAAGTCTCATTTTAGTTGTGTATTGGAAAGTATTTTACAGAGTGATTATATGATTACTGTAAGTGGAGAAGTATAAAATAAAATAGAATGAAAGAATACCTTACATGTGGTATTATACTGGTGGTTATCGTATTCACAGAAATCCCCATTGCCCAACTGTAACTTTTCTTTTCATGAAACCTGCTTACCATTGTCCCCTGAATGATTATTTATTTGTTCATTCCCTGTATACACTTAGACTTCTTTCAGACTTGTCTGACAGTACCCTTATGGGAAACACCTTTGCATTAGCCAGGTTTGTGTCACTGTGACCAAATCAAAATACCCAGAGAAGAAAACTTAGTGGAGGAAAAGGTTTCAGAATTTCATCTTTTCATCATCAGACTCCGTAGCGCTGGGTCAAGGTGAGGCAGAACATCAAGGTATGAAGATGTGAAGGAGGAGAACTGTTAAAGTTTGTGACCAGTGCAGTGTTCACTTGGGGTCCAGGTTCTTGGTATCCTGAAGAATTGAGAAAGACATGCAAACATAACAGGCAAAGCCCAAATTCTTGAAGATGAAGGTGAAAACAGCACTCTGTAAGGTTGAGAAGAGTGAGCAGAGCAAGAGAAAGAGGCTCCAGGCCCTGATGTCTGGGAATTCTTTGCTGTGAGGTGGTCTCCTCCCTGTTGGACCTGAATGAAGACCTTGCCCCATTTGTTCCCATTGGTTATCTTATGATGCCTGACTAGAATACTGCTCCCTTTACCCCCATTGCTTACTTTAGAATACTGAACTTATGGCAGAAATTTCCATGGGCAGAATCCCTCAGTGTTGGGAGATGACATGTTAATGGGACTTATTATAAACTGGGACGGGATGACTTAACTCTCTGCCTTGCACACTAGGTGGCATGTTCCATGTACCCTGGCTCTGGCCATCACATGATGGTGTCCTTCAACTGCCAAGTAACACGTTAATGGCAGCCAGGAATGGTTATGGGTCCAGTGACATACTTCCTCCAACCACACCCTACCTGCCTACAATCACTACCCTGTACGGTAGTTTTTTCAAATTATTAATCCATCCAATGGACTCATTCATGCAGTGGGTTACAGCTCTCACAATCTAATAATTCCACCTCTGAATATTCCTGCACTATCTCACACATGAACTTGTGGGGGAAATCTCATATCCAAACCATAACAATCTTTATTGACAACTTAATCACCTAGAGCACAGCAATTACAAAATTCACTTTTTCTCTAATATTGTTATTTCTACTCATTTCCTAAATTGCTTTGATCAACACCTTTCATCGTCAACACCTTCACTGAGGTATTTCGGAAAGTGCCTTTGAAATGACACAGACTTATAAAGAGCAACTTTCACTTATAATTACAACTAATTAGCTATTTATACAAACCTGGAGTAAGTAGAAAAGGATTGAAATCATGATTTTAAATATTTCAGAAATTGTGTTAAGAAGTTGTTGTCAAGACATCCTAGAACCTTACCTCTGAACCTCTAATTTCTAGACCTTAACCTAGTCATTGCTACTTTTTCAACCTGGAGAAACGATTATACACAAGGGAGCTAATGAGAGTTTCATACAAAAGATCAAAAAAAGGAAATTGTAATTGCTGTTACATCTCAACAGCTCATCCCTGGTGAAAGTTATTCTTGAGGGATCTTCCACCTATATGTTGTGATGATACCTCTTAGGTCTCAAATCTCTAGATAAAAATGACATCATTTTAGTGAAAGTCTTGGGTAGCACTATGAAGAAACTGCAAGGGTGAATCATGGTATTTGATTTATAATACATAATACACTGTTCAGAAAGAGATCTGCATTGTGATCCTCTAAGTAAATGAACGCACAAGAGTCAGTTTTAAACTGCCTCCATCAACGCCATCAAGCGCTCTTTCCCTCAGAGTCACTGTTCTTAAGCCTTCATGTGACCTGGACCCACGTTTTCCAGCAGAGAAAGAGTGAGTACCTGAATTCCAATTGTCCTAGAAACTTTCCATCTCAGGTTGAAGGACCTTCATGAGGTTGAGTCTCCCCAAAATATTACAGTGATTTATGACAGATTATTCATCTTTTCTACATCATATAGGAAGGCAGAGAATTATCTTTTACATAATCCAACCCATACCGTTTCCAGGTGTGTTCAGTGGCTGGAGGGATTTGGATGTGAAGACAAAGTGTATCTCATTGGTTGTAGTCCTGCCCTCTCATTGGCTGTAGTCTAATTTTTGTTACTAATCATGTGGATGCTAAGTGTAACTATCTTGATCTCAATTCTAAATATTTCTGGATAATTATAATTTGTTAAAACCCATCATAAAGGAGAGTACCCCAAATCAAGCACAGTTCACCAGATGCAGTTATCTTGTGTCCACCACTTCCCTTGTTTTGGGTACTCTGTTACTTTCAATAAACCCTTTTGGAGATCCAAGATGGCAGACTAGAGGGAGGCTGCGTTGCTCCATAACTCAGGATTCAAACAGATGAAAATCTGTTTCTACGTCAGGCAGTCTTTACTCCTCATTGATCCCCTGCTGTTTACCACATTTCTCTACCTCCATCACCCGCAGTCTGCCAGCCTAGTGACTACATTTGAGTGCAGATCACTGACCGCCGCCTTTCATCTGTCACTTGCCTGTTTGCCTGCCTCTGGCCTGCCCAACCCTGCCTTTCACCTACCCATAACCCAGCAACCGAGGTTCATCTGCTGATAGTCTTCCAGGAGCCTGCAGAGCCTTCAGACCATCAGTGGATCACCAGCTGCCTGCTGTTGTCTGGAAGTCCACCGTCACAGTACCCGCAGGTTTGGTTACACGTGGCTGCTGCCATTTTGGGAAAAAAAAGCCAGGAGCTGCAGGACTGCCAGCCCAACTGACAGCACCCCGCCTCCAGGACCTCCAGCTGGACTGATAGCACACCACCCCCAGGGGCCTAGCCTGACCGACTGCACTCCACACAGACTCAGTGCCCACGCCCCGCTCTGCATCTCCCTATTTGCCAACACATTTGGAAGCCAGTGCAGCCATCTTGGATTATCCTTGAAGTGGAAACTGACATTAGGCGGGGAAAATCCCATCCTGAGAAGCCTGCTGGAGACTGGAAGTTCATTATCAGGTACCTCTCATGCCTCAGGCTACTGAGACTGGGAGGTTTGAATAGTATATGGTTGTTATAGTGTAGTTTTTTTTTCTCTCCTTTGTGAAAACTTCTAAATATTTATTTCTTAACTTTTCTTGCTCTCTACTTTCCTTTTGTTTTCCTGTTTCCTTAAGGGCTTTTTCTCACTTTTCTCATGCTAACAACCGACTTCTTTTGATTACACTTTCACTCTTCCTATGATCAAGAACTTCTTCATACTCTTTTCTTACACTATTAACAGTTACATCCTACACTCCTTCCCGTCCCCTTTATCCTCCATTAGAAACTGCAGTCCTCATTGCAAATCTGTTTGTTATACTGTTATTAATAATAGAACTCATCCTCTCTGTTTATTATGACAAGACGGTAACAATATTGTAACAGAAAGACTATTGTAACAATAGTCTTCACAGGGGATACATGGTTTACAGCTGCATATTGTCTGTACTGGGTGTTGCTAATATTGACCCCCCCCAGACACACTTAAAGAAGAGGTTTCGGAAAACTATAGGGTCACTATAAACCTTTAGGGCAGAAACTCCAATACCGTAGATCTGCATTGCTTGAGGGGAAGATACATGAACAACATGAAAAAACAAGGGAGGAAAGTGTTCCAAACAAACCAAGAATCTACACTAATAGAATCCAATGACAGCATGGTAGAAGAAATGCCAGAAAAGGAATTCAGAATATAGATGATTAAAATGTTCAGAGAAGCAAATCATGAGTTACGAGAGCAAGTGCAGGCAATATTGACCATTCCAATAAGCAGCTGAAAGAGCAACTACAGGAAACAAAAGATCACCTCAACAAAGAGATGGAGATTCTGAAAAAGAACCAAACAGAAATCCTTGCAATGAAGGTAACAATAAACCAAATAAAAAACTCAATGGAAAGCATCACCAACAGACTAGATCACTTGGAAAACAGAACCTCAGACAATAAAGACGAAATATTGAATTGTGAAAATAAAGTTGCCCAAACAGAGAAGATGGTAAGAAATCATGAACGGAACCTACAAAAACTATGGAATATCATGAAAAGACCAAATTTAAGAATTATTGGGATTGAGGAAGACACAGAATTACAAATCAAAGGAATGAACAACCTATTTAGTGAAATAATATCAGAAAATGTCCCAAACCTGAAGAATGAAATGGAAATTCAACTACAGGAGGCTTACAGAACATCAAATGCACAAAATTACAGCAGATCCACACCAAGACACATTATAATGAAAATGCCTAATGTTCAAAATAAAGATAGGATTTTAAGGCTGTGAGAGAAAAGAAACAGATTACATATAGGGGGAAACCAATACGGACCTCAGCAGATTTCTCAGCCCAGATCCTAAAAGTTAGAAGGGCCTGGAACAATATATTTCAAGCTCTGAAAGAACATGGCTGCCAACCAAGAATCCTATATCCAGCAAAGCTAATCTTCAGATTTGAAGATGAAATAAAATCCTTCCATGACAAACAAAAGTTAAAGGAATTTACACATAGAAAGCCTGCACTACAGAACATTCTCAGCAAGATATTCCATGAGGAGGAAATGAACAAAAACAATGTAAGTCATCAAAGGGAGGAACTATCCTAAAAGAAAAGCCAATTAAAGGAGAAACCAAGTCAAGCTAAAAACCAAATCTAAGCCAAAATGACTGGGAATACAAATCATATCTCAATAATAACTCTTAATGTTAATAGCCTAAACTCGTCCATCAAAAGACATAGACTGGAAGATTGGATTAAAAAGAAAGACCCAACAATATGCTGCCTTCAAGAGAATCATCTCATAGAAAAGGACATCCACAGACTAAAGGTGAAAGGATGGGAGAAAACCTACCATGCACACAGACTCAGTAAAAAAGCAGGGGTTTCCATCCTTATATCAGATAAAGTGGACTGTAAGCCAAAGTTAGTGAGAAGGGATAAAGAAGGACATTACATACTGCTTAAGGGAATCATAAATCAAGCAGACATAATGATGATAAATATTTATGCCCCAAACAATGGCCCATCAATATACATCAAACAAATCCTTCTCAATTACAGGAATCAAATAGACCACAACACAATAATTCTGGGTGACTTTAACACACCACTGTCACCACTGGACAGATCTACCAAACAAAAACTAAACAAAGAAACCATAGAACTCAATAACACAATGAATAACTTAGACTTAACAGACATATATAGAATATTCCATCCATCAACGAGCGAATACCCTTTCTTCTCAGCAGCACATGCTCCTTCTCTAAAATAGACCATATGCTATGCCACAAAGCAGCCCTAAGTAAATGCAAAAAAATAGAGATACTACCTTGCACTCGATTGGATCATAATGGAATGGAATTAGAAATCAAGGATAAAATAAAAAACAGAAACTCTCCAACACCTGGAGATTAAATCATATGCTATTGAATGATGCATGGATAAAAGAAGACATCAGAGGGTAAATTAAAAAAAAAAATCTTAGAGGTCAAGGAGAACAAAGATACAACATATCAAAACCTCTGGGACACTATGAAAGCAACACTAAGAGGAAAATTCATTATGTTGAGCTCATTCAAGAAAAGAATAAAAAGTCAACAACTCAATGACCTAACCTTACATCTCAAAGCCATAGAAAAAGAAGAACAGATCATCACCCAAAGTAGTAGAAGACAGGAAATAATTAAGATCAGAGCTGAAATCAATGAAATTGAAACAAAAGAAACAATTCAAAACATCAACAAATCAAAAAGTTGGTTCATTGAAAATATAAACAAAATTGATAAACCCTTAGCCACACTAACACAGAGAAGGAAAGAGAAAACTAAAATTACTAAATTTCTGATGAAAATGGAACTATCACAACAGATGCTATTGAAATACAAAACATAATCAGAAGGTATTTTGAAAATGTATACTCCAACCAAATAGAAAATCTCAAAGACATCAACAGGTTCCTAGAGGCATATGAGCCACCCAAACTGAATCTGGAGGATATACACAACTTAAATAGATCAATTTCAAACAAGGAAATAGAAGAAGTCATCAAAAACCTACCAACAAAAAGAAGTCCAGGATCAGATAGATTCACAGACAAGTTCTACAAGTCCTTCAAAGAAGAGCTCATTCCAATACTCCTCAAAGTATTCCATGAAATAGAGGAAGAGGGAACCCTTCCAAACTCCGTCTATGAAGCTAATATCACCCTGATACCAAAAACAGACAAAGACACATTTAAGAAAGAAAACTTCAGACTAATATCCCTAAAGAACATAGATGAAAAATTGTTAACAAAATTTTAGCAAATTGCATACCAAAGCATATTAAAAAGACAGTGCACCATGATCAAGTGGGTTTCATCCCAGGGATGCAAGGTTGGTTCAACATCCAGAAAGCAATAAATGTAATTCACCACATCAACAGACTTAAAGTCAAGAACCACATGATTATTTCAAAAGATGCAGAAAAAGCATTTGATAAAATACAGTACCCCTTCATGCTCAAAACACTAGAAAAAATAGGGATAGTAGGAACATTCCTTAATATTGTAAAAACTACTTATGCTAAGCCTACAGCCAACTTCATTCTAAATGGAGAAAAATTGAAAGCATTCCCCCTGAAAACTGGAACAAGGCAAGGATGCCCTCTTTAACCTCTTGTATTCAACATTGTCCTTGAAACTCTAGCCAGAGCAATTACACAGACCAAAAATTTAAAGGGATATGAATAGGAAAAGAAGAGCTCAAACTACACATATTTGCTGATGACATGATTCTATATTTAGAGGACCCTAAAAATTCCACCAGAAAACTTCTGGAACTCATAAATGAATTCAGTAAAGTAGCAGGATATAAAATTAATGCTCATAAATCTAATGCATTCTTATTCATAAGTGATGAATCCTCTGAAAGAGAAATTAGGAAAACTACCTCATTCACAATAGCCTCAAAAAAAAAAAAATACTTGGGAATCAATCTAACAAAAGAGGTGAAAGACCTCCACAAAGAGAACTACAGAACACTAAAGAAAGATATTAAAGAAAATCTTAGAAGATGGAAAGATCTCCCATGTTCTTCAATAGGCAGAATTAATATTGTCAAAATGGACATACTACCAAAAGTGCTATACAAATTCAATGCAATTCCAATTAAAATCCCAATAACGGACCTCATAGAAATAAAGGAAGCAATCATGAAATTCATCTGGAGGAATAAGAGAACCAGAATAGCTAAATCAATTCTTAGCAAGGAGAACAAAGCAGGTGGTATCACAATACCACACCTTCAACTATACTACAGAGCAATATTAACAAAAATGGCATGGTATTGGCACCAAAATAGACAGGTAGATCAATGGTACAGAATAGAGGACACAGAGACAAACCCACATAAATACAGTTATCTCTTACTTGACAAAGGAGCCAAAAATATACAATGGAGAAAAGGTAGCCTCTTCAACAAATGGTGCTGGGAAAACTGGACATCCATATGCAGCAAAATGAAACTAAACCCATATCTCTCATCCTGTACAAAACTCAACTCAAAATGGATCAAGGATCTAGGAATTAGACCAGAGACCCTGCACCTAATAGAAGAAAATGTAGGTCCAAATCTTCATCATGTCAGCTTAGGACCAGGTTTCCTTAATATGACTCCCAAAGCCCAAGAAATAAAAGCAGGAATCAATAATTGGGATAGATTCAAACTAATCTATCCTGAACTAAGCTTTTTCTCAGTAAAGGAAACAATGAGCAATGTGAAGAGAGAGCCTATAGAGTGGGAGAAAATCTTTGCCACACACACATTAGATAGAGCACTCATTTCCAGAATCTATAAAGAACTCAATAAACTTTACACCAAGAATACAAATAACCCAATCAATAAATGGGCTAAGGAAATGAGCAGACACTTTAGAGAAGAGCGTCTACAAGCAATCAACAGATATATGAAAAAATGTTCAATATCTCTAGTAATAAAAGAAATGCAAATCAAAACCACCTTAAGATTTCATCTCACCCCAATTAGAATGTCTATTATCAAGAATACAGCAGCAACAGGTGTTGATGACGATGTGGGGGAAAAGGTACACTCATACATTGCTGGGGGGTTTGCAGATTAGTGCAGCCACTCTTGAAAGCAGTGTGGAGATTCCTTAGAAAACTTGGAACAGACCCACCATTTGACCCAGCTCTCCCTCTCCTTGGCCTATACCCAAAGGACTTAAAATCAGCATACTACAGTGATGCAGCCACATCAATGTTCATAGTTGCTCAATTCACAATAGCCAGATTGTGGAGCCAACCTAGATGCCCTTCATTAGATGAATGGAAAAAGAAACTGTGGTATATATACACAATGGAATATTACTCAGCCATAAAGAAGAATAAAATTATGGCATTTGTAGGTAAATGGATGAAGTTGGAGAATGTCATGCTAAGTGAGTTTAGCCAATCCCAAAAAACCAAAGGTTGAATGATCTCTCTGATACGTGGATGAAGATACATAATGTGGGGTGGGAGGGAGGCAAGGATGGGTAGCAGAGAGGTAAAAGAGGAGTGGAATTGGGTTGGGAGGTAAGAATAGTAACAGACTGAGACAAACATCATTACCCTATGTACATGTATGATTACCCAAATAGTTTGACTCTACTTCATGTACAAGCAGAGAAACAACAACTGTACTCCATTTGTGTACAATAAATCAAAATAAATTAATAAAAATTTTTTTTAAAAAAACTAGGAATGGAACCACCATATGGTTTAACTATCTCACTCCTTTTTATTTCTCCCAAAGTACTAAAAGTAGCATACTATAGCAATACAGCCATACGAATGTTTCTGGCAGTGCAACTATAGCCAAAATAGGAAACCTTTCAGGTGCCCATCAATAGGTGAATGAATATATACATAATGGAGTTTTATTAAGTCATAAAGAAAGAAATGATGGCAGATGGAAATGACGAACATAATGCTGAGTGAAATAAACCCATCTCAGTAAATCAACGGTTAAATATTTTCTTTAGTATGCAGAAACTAGAGCAAAGTAATAGAAAAAGTTGGAGTTGAATATCATAAAGAGGGTATATCAGTGGAGTAGAAGGAGATTGAGAAGGAAGGAGAGATGGGAAAATGGGAGGAAATGTGAAATGCACTGACAAAACTATGTTATGTGCATGTATAAATATATCACAGAAAATTCAATTCTTATGTATATCTGTAAAGTGCCAATATAGATGAATAAAATAAATAATCAAATGAAGACTAGCCGAGGAAAGGCACCAGGGGGAGGGAAGAGGGATGGGAAGGGAAGGCAGGGAGCACCAGGAACTAAAATGGAGTGAATTAAACTCCATGCATAACTGATTATGTCAAAATAAATTAAAAATGCACCAATACAAGCAAAAACTAAAAACAAACAAACAAACAAATAAATAAATAAAATTAGAAAGAACATTGACAATATCTTGAAAATCTAAGTGGAGAAAAGGAAATTCTACTTGTCAATTTTCCCCAGAGTTGATTCTTGTGGGATTAGATTCCAGTGGGAGGTCATTATCATTGTTCATTCCAAATTATATTCTTATTATCTACACCAAGCGTAAAAGAATCATCACATCTGCCAAGCTTTGCAGAAAGTCAAGTGACTGGGCATCAGTTTCAGCAGAGATCAAGACCAGTGATTCAAAGGATACCTTTGCTTTGCTCTGTTACCTCCTCACATCATCAAAGTCATTTCCCTTCACTGCAACAGAGGAAAAAAAATATACAGCATTGGCCTCTCTGGGAAGAAGAGGGGTATGTCTGAATCCCAGACCATGACTTTTAAAACCTTAGGTTGTTCTGCTGCAGTCTTTCTCTAAGTGTTAATAGATGCATGTGGCTGTTGATCTGTCTCTCCTGTCCTCACTTTACGAGCACAGGTTCCCAATCATCCCCCTTTGTCCTTTGCAATACGAAATCAATGAAAATACTTAAGTGTTTGCTCATTGCATCTCAGGCAATATAGGACTTTGTTCTTTCATTTGAACCTGCATTAACTCATCTCTAAGCTTCTTGCAACAATTTTATTCATCATATTTATATTGAGATTTGCTATGTGCAAGGCACTGTGCCAGCACTATAATGAATGTACAATTTAGTGCAGAGAAAAATTGGTAAATAATTCATAGATAATCCACAATTAGTACATGTTACATCAAGGCAAAAGTAACATGTTCATGGGCACACAGAATTTAGTCTTATCATCTGTGACACCACTATTAAGAAAGGGCCTTATACAACTACAAAATAAGGTGGTAGAAGAAAAGAGAAACAAAAGGAATTATGCATTACAATTGAGGTCATGCCAAGTTCCTTTCGTGTAAAGGCACATCGTGTGATACTTATTGGGACATAGAAGAGGAACGCTTTCCTGTTTGTTTTAATACAGAGGCCTTCTCGGACATCCATTATGGTCTAGAACATAATAGCAGCGTCCTGCAGCACTTGCCCAGTGAAGGTGTTTACCACAGTTGCTAATCAGCCTCCCTGTGCCCTTTCAGGCTCAACCATTCTGAAGCGGGGGGTATTCTTTATGTGTTTCTCCATCTTGAACACCCACAGTCAACGTTTTGCTTATCACTGTTGATCTTCTTTTCATTTAAGTCCACATTTATAGGTTAACAGTATCTTCTTGAAGCCTTACCCCATATATATATATATATCTTCATTACATCATCAATGAATTTCATAATAATTTATTGGTGCAATCATCCAAGCGTGTGGTAGAATACCTTCTCAAGAGAAAACTAAATGTAAAGAGTCCTACAGAAAAATAATTCAATATTTCTGACTTATGATTAGTCTTTAGATATTGCATGAGTTCACATAATGATGACATACTATTTTCTATTTTCATTTCCACCACAGAATGCTTCAATTTCCATAAGACTACTACCAGATATATATCTTTACTAGATCCAGGTTAACCCAGGCGTATCCAATCCTTTTACTCAAATTATATAGTAAGAATTCAATGAAATGCAAATTTTTGCTATATTTTATCAATCTTATGATCGTTCTGAGTCACACTGCTTTCTTTTTTAAGAACTAAAAACAATTTTTCTCCCAATGGAAACTTGCCATGTTATACAACATGAATGAACATGGACAACACTGTCCTAAATAAAATAAGCCAATAACAAAAGGACAAATACTCCTTGATCTCCTTTAAGGTATTCATCACAGTAAAACTCACAGAAACAGAGAATACAATAGAGATAATCAGTGGCAGGGAGGTGGGAGAAGTGGAGTAGTTGTTCAGTAGTCATTAATCTTAAGTTATGTTAGATGTACAAGTCTTCAACGTGTCCAGTCCATTATGCTGCCTAAAGTTAAAAATGTGGTGTTGTACTTCAAACTTGAGAGGAGATCTCACATTAAATATTCTTGTCACAAAAACAACAAAAATAGAAAAGAAAAAGAAGAAAGGGAAACAAGTAAAGATTGGGAGGTGATAAATATGTCAAAACCTTGATTGAAGTTTGTGGTATCACTAGTGTTTGCCTAGTAATAAAATAAATAAATGGTATATAAGAAATGTGTACAGTTTTTGCCTATCAATTTTTTTTTTTTTTTTTTTTACATTGTTTTTGGTACATTTTAATTATACACATTAGTGGGATTCATTATTACATATTCATACATGCACACAACATAATTTGATCAATTTAATTCCCCATCATATTCCTACCTTCTTTCTAGCAAATTAAATTCTATTCTTATTCTTTTTTTTTTTTTTTTTTTTTTTAATTTTTTTTTATTCTTTTATTTACTTATTGATTCATTGAACACAATTTTATCTCAATGAGAAGCAAGCTAACAAAACAAACATTTTTCCCCTTAAACTGTTTTACTATTTTGCTTATGATTCATTCGTTTTACTATTCGAAGTTATTCGTTTTACTATTTTGCTTATGATTCATTCGTCTTGAAGATGGATCATACAAATGGAGGCTAAGACTACCTATGCAGGGCAGGTTGATAGAAGCACTCCAGGAAGTATTGAGACATCACAGCACACAGATACTTAACAGTGCCTGCTAACGCAAAGCAGGACAGGAAGCAGTAGCAATGAAGAGCATGTGTCAGAGTCAGATTTCAGGGGAGCTGCTCACATGGAATGGGCCAGAGTCCCACATCTGCTGTCAGACTTGCAATGACTGAGCAAGAGATAATGGAGCTCCTGTGATGGGGGTTACTATTTAGTAGGATAGTCTTGTGAGAGGCCAAGGCAGAAAAGGTTGTCAGCTAGAAAATTGTAAAGAGTAGGAAATATAGGAGGAGATGTTTCTTTATTTTGTGTTTCTGTAACAGAGTACCACTGACTGGGTAATGTATGATGAACAGAAATTTATCTGGCTGAATATACTAGAGGGTTGGAAGTTCAAGGTCAAAGTGTCATATCTGGTGAGAGCCTTCTTGCTGCATCCCATGGTAGAATGACATGGACAAAAGAGTACCCATGTGAGACAGAGGAAAGGGACAAACTAATTCTTACCTTAGGAACGCACACCTGTGCTCCTTAGCTTATTCTCAGAACAACACTAATCCACTCACCTCATGACCTAATCTCTTCATTAAAGGTCCCAGCTCTCAACACTGTTGCTCAGGGGGTCAAGTTTGCAGTGACAAACTCTGGAGGACACATTCAAACCACAGCAGTGTGGAAGCTCAGCTTCATGAATAGAGGTAAAGTAGGGAGATGGATTAAAATAAATAATGGGCTTTATAAGAGGTAAGTAGGAAGCTCCCAGGTCTGGGAGCTTGATCATAAGTTAACAATTCCTACTCTAGATGTTCTTTAGCTTTTCTAGTAAAGTATAGAGTTGGCCTGGAATTGGGGATAGTCATCCTCTGCAGGAGGTGGCCCAGTGCGAGTCTGAAGAAAGCAGGTGTCAGGAAGCAAATTGCTGAGTCCCTACATAAATTTGTTAGAGATTTTCTGACAATCTTTCCAGATGCTGTGATTCAGGCTTTTTAAATTATGTTTATTTATTTTACTATTTGTTGATATTTTTCTCTGATGAAGACATAGAAGGAATATTTTAAATTGAGCATGTGTTTGCATTATGTCTGTCACATTTTAATAGCCGTTAGAAATGCCTATATTTTCCTTGTTGATGTATTGGAGAGGAAATTTCCCAGGATAGCAGAAGATTGTTACAGCTTGTGAGGTTAACTAGCATATTTTTTTCATATGTGGGAGAAATATTTGCTGCACTTTTTTTTTTGGAGAAAAGCATAATGAATAGATTTTACGCATGTACAGAATATACCAGGCCTACACTAATTGAAGAAGGCTTATTGGTGACATGCCTCCATATGTTGTGAAGGAATGTTTTGTGTGGTCAGAATGGTGGTGGTGATGATAATGGTGATGATATGATAGAGATTAATGTGTCACCAGGGATTGAACCCAGGGGTGCTTAACCACTGAGCTATATCTCTAGCTCGTTTTTTATTTTTTAATATAGGTATCATTAAGTTGCTTAAGACCTTGCTTAGTTGCTGAAGCAGACTTTTAACTTCCAATCCTCCTGCCTCAGTCTTCTAAGCTGCTGAATTATAGGTATGCACCACCACACTGGCTTTATGATGTTATTATTTTCTGGTTTTTATTTTATAACAAGTTTATTGAAATATGTGACATACTGTATAATTCATCTTTTTATGTAGGCATTTCAGTTTTTATCATATTAATAAAGTCTACAACCAATACTATGTTCTAATATAGAATGTTTTAATCACTACCCAAACTAAACCTCATGCCCATTAGCAGTCCCACTCCATATCTCGCTTTCTACAGTTCCCAGCAGACTGTTTTCTTTGTGTATTTCTCTGTTGTGGATCCAGCCTATACAATATATGATGCCTGGTTTCCTTCACTTGGCATATTTCAGGTTCATTCATGATTTGACATATCCTAGTACTTCATTCCTTTTTATTGCAGAATAATATCCTATCACATGGGCATGCTACATTTGGCTTGTTCATTTCTCACTGGATGGATGTTTGGGTTGCTTCTAACCTTTGGCTCTTGCAAGTTCCATTGTTCTGGACATACATGTACAGATTTTTGTGTGAATGTGTTTTCGATTCTTGTATACACCCAGCAATAAAATTGCTGGCCTACGAGTTAACCCTGTGCTTCACAGTTTAGAAGTGAAACATTGTACAATCCCTCCAGCAATGGATGAGGGTTTCAATGTCCTCACATTCTTTTCAACCCTTCATCTCTCCTGTTGTTTATAGTCTTTCTGATGGATGTGAAATATTTTTTCACTATGGTTATGATTTGAATACCCTCAATAAATGATGAATAACATATTTTCAAGGGCTTGTTGGTTATTTGTATGTTTCATATAAAAGAATGTTAATTTGAATACTCTTCTTATTTCCACCTGGGCGATTTGTCCTTTTCATTTGTCAATATATTAGACTTCTTTGTATACACTGACCATGAGTACTTCCCTGCTATTCCTAGTATCCACAAAATCTACTTTTAACGGAAAATATTTCCAATATTATGTGCTACTACAGGATTACTGTGGATATTGTGGATTTTTTTCCAAGGAAAGGAACAATGTAATTTTTATTGCAGATATAACTTAAAATTTATATCAATAGTAAGTTTATTTTTCTTTTTCATGTATGGAAAATTAAATATATTATTTTGTGAATGGTTCCTTTTTGTGTTTTGTTTGTTTTTAGGAAATGTTTTTTGACATTTGAAATGTTTTTGAATTTCTTTTTTTAATTTGACAGTTAATTGTAATTTGCTATATTATACATACCTTGATTATAATGTAGGTGGATATTGATCTTTGAAAAACTTTTTTCATGTTTTACATTTTTATGGTGTTCAACTTACTTTGTTTTTCTGTGGTGGTCTTTGGTTTTGGTATCTTCTCTGAGAAACCATCATCAAATCCTAGGTCACAAGGATTCAGTCTTTTTTAAAAATTATTGTTATAAAGTCAGTTCTTCCTTTTAGTTCTAGGAACATTTTGTAGTTCATTTATTGTGGAGAGTGTGAGAAAGAGGTCCAGAGTAGTTTTTTTTTTTTTTTCTTTTGGCAATCCTGAGGATTAAACCCAGGGCTTTAACCCATGAGTTTTGCAAAGGAGCTACATTACCAGGCCCAAATTATATCTTTACAGACAGTTTATTGTTCCAGCACCATTTGCTCAAAAGAATATTTTCCCCATTGAATTGCCATGAAATCCTTACGACAACTCAATCAATGAAAGATTTGTGCTTATTTCTGGATTGTCAATTATATTCCATTGATCTTCGTAACTTATTTGTGACAAAATCACACCATCTAACTTTGTAATAAGATTTCAAATAGGAAAATGTGAGCCCTCCAACTTTGTTCTTGTTTTTTAACATTTTTTTAAATGCTGTGGATTCTTTGCATTTTCATAAGGATTTGATTATTGGCCTGTGTTGTCTTTTAGATAGTAAGTGTCCCCTGAAAGGTCATGTATGAGATAATACAAGAACATTTGGAGGTGAAATAATTGGGTTATGAGAGTCTTAATCCATTAAGTGAGTTAATCTCCTGAGTGATAAGTGAAGGCAGATAGGGTGTGGCTGGAGGAGGTGGGCATTGGGGATGTATCTTTGGGGTATATATTTTGTACCTTTTGAGTGGAGTCTCTCTGCTTCTGGATCTTCATATCTGGAGCTGCTTCCCTTCACTACACTCTTCCACCATGATGTTCAGCCTCACCTCAAACCCTGAGGATTGAGTCTATGGACTGAGACCTCTAAAACTGTGAACTCCCAAATAAACTTTTACTCCTCTGAAATTATTCTTGTTAGGTGTTTTAGTTATGGCAGTGTGAAAGATAACTAAAACAGTCTGACCATGCCTGGAAACAACACAGCTGGGAGTTTGAGGGGAATGACACTGAATTTGCAGATCCATCTGGGTAGTACTGATATTTTCACAGGTTGAGTCACTTGAATAATGAAATTGGATGTCTTTCCATCTACGGAGAACTTCTTGCATTCAAAATTAACTTTTTATTTTGTGTGAAACATCTGATAGCTGATTTATTGGTTTATTCTTATTTTATTTTTCATGTTATTTCAAAAGACTTTTGATTGCTCAAATGCAAGTATGTAGAAATATAATTGAGTTATTTAGTTGATCTGGAATTCTACCACCTTGCTTCACTTTTGACTTAGTTCCAGTCATTATTTTTGTAAAGTCCTTATATGGTTTTCTATACATAAGATTATGTCATTTACAAGTAAGATAGTGTTACTTCTGGTTTTCCAATCTTAATTTATTATAATTTCACTTTCTTTCCTGATTCTGCTAGCCAGACATCTATAATGGTGTTGAATAAAAGTGCAGAGAGTGAACATCTTGACTTTTGCAGTATCTTAGGAGGCAATTCTTTCAATTTTCCATTATTATGTGTGATCTTGGTGTTTTTTAAATGCTATTGTTATTTCAACATAAAAAGAATTTAAGAATTTGCTGTGCAGAGGACTTGAGAGGATTATACATAAGACATGGAAAATACTCAGAAAACATAGTTACCAAAACAGTTTCCCATTTGCTTAGAGACTGGGTCCTAGTAATAAAGCATTTTAAAGCACATAAAACAAATAGGGATAGTTCTCTATGATATTTATTGACATATCATACATTCCTTTGATCCCAACATCATTGACAGCTTACATAGTTGAAGGGCTGGAAAGAAAAGGAAATACCTAGATAAAAAGACTTGAATTCTTTCTTATCTAAGTCATTGTGTAATTGGACAATAAATATTTCAAAAAAATTTCTTCTCTTCCTATTTAGAAATCTCAGAAGATAATGGCAGAAGGAAATCATTCCACAGTGACTGAGTTCATCCTGGCAGGATTAACAGACAAGCCAGAGCTCCAACTGCCACTCTTTCTCCTCTTCCCTATAATCTATGTGCTCACAGTGGTGGGGAACCTGGGCATGATCACACTGATTGCCCTCAGCTCTCACCTGCACACACCAATGTACTACCTCCGCAGCAGTCTCTCCTTCATTGATCTCTGTCAATCCACTGTGATCACCCCCAAAATGCTGGTAAACTTCGTGATAGAGAAAAACTCAATCTTCTATGCTGAATGTATGACTCAAGTCCACTTTTTCATTTTTTTTTTGCAATTGCAGAGTGTCACATGCTGGCTGCAATGGCCTATGACCACTATGTTGCCATCTGTAACCCCTTGCTTTACAATGGTACCATGTCTAATCAAGTCTGTTACTTGTTGGTGGCTGGAGTGTATAGCATAGGCATGATTGGTGCCACAGCTCACACAGCCTCCATGGTAAGAGTGCTTCTCTGTAAGGATGATATAATAAATCATTATTTCTGTGATATTTTTCCACTATTGGAGCTCTCTTGCTCCAGGATGTTTATAAATGAGGTAGTTGCTCTGTGCGTAAGTGCATTTAGTATCATTGTCCCAACCCTGTCCATCCTTACCTCCTACATCTTCATCATTGCCAGCATCCTGCACATTCGCTCCACTGAGGGCAGAGCCAAAGCTTTCAGCACCTGCAGCTCTCACATCTCAGCTGTTGCTCTCTTCTTTGGTTCTCTAGCATTTATGTACCTGGAGCCAACATCAGTCAGCTCCAGGGACCAAAGGAAAGTGTCCTCTGTGTTTTCCACTATTATCGTGCCCATGCTAAACCCTCTGATCTACAGCCTGAGGAATAAGGATGTCAAAGTGAGCCTAAGTAAACTACTTGGAAAAGAAATTTGTGAGAGAGTACTATTCTTTAGCAAAAAAATTATAATTTGTACAGATTTAGTAAGGAAGCAATCCTGAAACAATAATCAATAATGGGTATCTACAGGCACAAGATTATTTCTAGCACTTAATTATATGGAAAAAATTGCCAAGGATAGGACTGGATTCACAGCATCAGGCATGTTGAGAACAACACCATCCTGAAAGACTAGTAATACCTCCAAATATTTGAAAAAGTTCCTCAAAGTCTTCCAAATATAAAATCCCATTCATATTTTATGTTTGGAACATGAGACTTTTTATGCAAAATTCTTTTACATTAAATCAGGAAATAAATACATATCATCATTATTATTTGATATTGTCAATATTTCATGTACTTGGCCTCCTTAACTAAGTATCCTGGCAAGCATTTCTGAAATTGTGTTCTAAAATAAACAGCTTTAACTGTTTAGAATACACAAAATATGACCTCTAATTCTTACAAAATGTATAGAACTATATTAAGGAATACTGAGGAACATTAAACTTTATGAGATTATTTCTATCCAGGAAATAACAGTAGTGACACAGTCGTGGAGATCAGAAAGAGGTATTTGTTTCACCAGTTTTGAAGATTGAACACCTGAGAAGTGCTGAGGCCAGCATAGAGAGCAGACTTTATTTAAGAAAATAGCAACAGACTTCTCCAAAGAGAAGTGGGTCCAGAGCTGGGTGTCCACAGTAGTGGGTGTGTCTTACTCTTTAATAGACCCCAGAACACCCCATTTTATCTTTCTTCTTCATGACCCTGCCTAAGGGCCAGAAGGAGCAAGAGCAAGGAGGTAATCACAAGCAACCCATTGATCTGGCAAATGTGATCCCAGAGGTTAGCTCTTAGCAACCTCTTGCCTTTTGTTTGATAACCAGTGATAACCAATCATCATCCTCTCTCAATTCCCATTATTCATTATCTACTCTGACTATTATAGAATCACCCCCTGCCTCAGTTTGTTGAGGAATGTGACATATCCTCTCCCCTCAGGCCAGGTGGGGCTGCAGGCAGAATGCTTTTTGGCAAAAGAAAGCATGTGGGGAGTCAGTACAGTAAATTCATTTTATACCATTTCACTCTGAACTTCATGTTCCTACAATCCTCATCTATCTGTCCTCTTACATTCCCATGTCAAGGACTGGACCCCTAAATTCTTTAATGTAGCTATATGTCGACTCATTTTGGCTACTTCCTGCTGAAAAGGGGTGACATCTAGAGGAAGGAAACTTGAAGTTCTTGTTCTCCATCAGGAGGGGCACAGAAAGTTAAGGGTGTTTAGCATCAGGATAGTACAGATGTTCATGGTGGTAGTTGGTGGGTGACTGGTTGAGGTGTACATAAGACAAGAATCATGCTAAAAAAGTAAAAAATAAAAGCAGAGCATTTTTGGTGTAAACAATTATGAAAGCTATCGGAATTATCAGTTAGTCTCTGAAAACCCAGAAGATGCTAACTCATTAATGCATTTGAGAGGTCCCCTTGTTCTCTGAGTTTGAGCTAACCTCAGAGGGGAAAAGCCAAACATTGGCTATTTTCTTTCTTGGCCCTTTATATTTTCTTAGTTTTAGTCTCCAAATTTTAGTTTTAAACATCTAGCACACTATCTTCACCAGTCCTAAAGTAGAAGTACTGCATTTTAATTTTAATGTCTATAGTTTTATAATTGTTTACCCCTTCCATTTATTTCACGGAGGTCAGTATTAGTACCGGAAGTCAACTGCACAGCCTATGTGTCCTACAGTGATGGCAGGAATTTAGGCATGCAGGAGTCAAATGTAAATTCACCATAAAACCATAAGCTCAAAAAATACAGAAATTTTAAAAATACAGGAGTTTTAAAAAAATTAATGACATGACCATAATTACTATAGTAAAGGAGTGTGCAGAATATCTTCATCAGCCCAGGGTGTACTTTTGAGTCAGATTGAGTCAGTCTAGATGTTTAAAGAATGTGAGAGCCCTGAAATCCTCAGGTAAAGGTTCTCAAGTTAAAGAAGACCTATTCATATGTGATCATTCCACTTTCCCTTCCTGTGTTGTAGCATTTAAGGAGGCACCTATTATGAGAGCAGAGTCACAAAGTGTAAAAGCAAATAAGATAGCTGTTTAGGTCCCAAGGACGATTGAATTTAAGTGACATTTTTTTCATCTGATCTTGAATTGCCTCGGGCAGTTGATCTTTCCAGTCTAACTATAAAATGGAGTTATACTTTATGCTTCCCTCAAATGTTATCCTGCCGGGCATGGTGGCACACGCCTGTACTCCCAGCACTTGGGAGGCTGAGGCAGGAGGATCCCGAGTTCAAAGCCAGCCTCAGCAATTTAGCAAGGCCCTAAGCAACTCAGTGAGACCCTGTCTCTAAATAAAATACAAGATAGGGCTGGGGATGTGGCTCAGTGGTCGATTGCCCCTAGGTTCAATTCCAAGTACCAATAAAAAAAAAATAATGTTATCCTATCCTCCATGTAGGATTTGGGCTAGGCTTGTTTACAAAAAATATTAGGCATTTTTCCCTAGGGATTGAAGGTCAAAGAAATTATGGTGCATGAGTACTTGAGCCAGATGGTGTGCTGCCCATATGAAAGACAAGGGGGAAGAAGGCATCCCTTGGCATCCCTCCACTGTCTGAACCACAACAAGGCATCCCTTGATACCCTGTGGACCTCAGATTTGTTGGTGACACTCTTTGTGGCCTGATTAGGACTCTTGAGTCATTGGGATTAGTCGTCCCTTACCAATGCATCCCTCAAAGTCCCCTCACTCATGTTTCCTTTATCTCCCGTGATCCTCAAAATGCTAGACCACACATTGAGCCTTAAGATTCATAGCTTTAAAACTCAATGTCCTTGTGCAGTTCACCCTAGTAAAGTGATATTGCACCATGTGGGGTGGCACACACCTGCAATCCCAGTGGCTCCAGAGGCTGAGGCAGGAGGATCACAAGTTTAAAGCTATCCTAAGTAACTTAGCAATGCCTCAAGCAACCTAACAAAACCCTACCTCTAAATGTGAAAAAAGGTTGCCAGGGGTGGGTGGGTATGTGGCTTAGCAGTTAATTGCCCTTGGGTTCAATCCAAGTACTAAAAATAACAACAAAAACCAACAAACGAAGAAAAAGATATTGCAGCAAATATACTGAGATACTGCTGAAAGGAGTAGGCTTTCAGTCAATATGAGATTAAATACAGACTTTTCAATTTATTAACTCTAAAATATGTGACAAGTGATATAACTTCTCCAATCCTTATTTATATTTACATTCATATCTACAAACACCTGTGCATATCTACAAAATGAGGCTCATAAAGGACCTACCTCATTGAGTTGTTGTGGGAATTAAATGATTGTATTAGAGCTAATCTGCCATGTAAAAATGGCCTGATAGGTTCTAGTTCCCATTTTAGTCAGGAACTAACTAAATGGGACTTTTCACCACTGTGACCGAAGGACCTGACAAGACAATTTTAGAACAGCAGCAGTTTATTTGGTGCTCATGTTTTTAGAGATCTCAGTTTATATATGGCTGGATCCAGTGGTCTGAGCCCAAGCTGAGGCAGAATATCAGGGAAGAGGAAAACAGCTCAGAACATGGCCACTAGTTAGCAGAGAGAGCACTCAACTCAACATAGACAACATATAAACCCCAGGACACATCCTCAGTGGCCTGCCTTCCCCAGCCATGCCTACCTGTTTCCACTTACCATCCAGTTAATCCATTCAAGTGGATTAATGCATTGATGAAGTTAAGGATCTCATAACCCTATCATTTCATCTCTGAATAGTCTTGTATTATCTCACGCACGAATTGATTTTTGGGGACACCTCAAATCTGAACCATAGAAGTACCCTCCCTTCCTTCCCTTCTTCTACATACATATTCATATTAATCAGGGTTTCTCAATCTTGGAGCTTTTGATATTTGACTGAGGTATGTTTAATTCCTGAGCTTTGACCATTAGTTAACAGTACTATCCTGCTCCCATCCCCATATACACAATCATTTTGAGAAAAAACACTAGTTGTGACTATCAAAATTTTTTCCAAACATTGCCAAATGTCCTCTGGGTGACCTTGAAACTCAGAAATTAATATTATGTATGGTGCTTTGGTATGATAAGCACTTGAACTAAAGGTCATTGGAAAAGTTTAGAATAAAGTATCTTTCTGAACTTCTCCTGTCTTCCTCTTATTCCCCTTAATTCCCAAAAGCAAGCCATAAAAACTAAGAATTCCTCTTATTCCATGCATGCCATAGAAATTGGATCCTTCTCCACCAAAATCCATCATGAAATTTAGAAATATTATTCAAATATTTTCCCACTTTTCTTCATAAAAGCTGGACATAGAGAAATTCCCTAAACTTTCTTCTCTGATAGTAGATCCTAAGACCCTCATTCTGGAAGACATCCTTGCTCAAACAAGAATAAGAAATGCCACACAGAGAGGTCAAGAAGAAATAGCACAGGCAGGCCTTGCTGAAGCTTCCCTTTCAGCCTAGTATATTAGATGATATTTTTTTGTCTGGTCACATTACTTCCACATGGTTCTCCATTATTCATCAAACCTCACCATAAAAATAGAAATTTTCTTATGTATGCAGTTACTTTAGTTAAGTCAGTGCCTCTGTTTCCTCTTTCATTTCATATTTTACAGCTGTCTTTCATTCACTATTTCTTCCATACAAGGATGTGTTACCAACATCTTTCTCTGTTATTCAGTAAATATTTACTTCTTTGCAAATCTCATTTAAATTGAAACCATCATGGAAACATTCTCCACCTTGCTCTAACTGGTTGCTACTTCCTACTTTGAACTCAGAAACTAATTCTGAACCGCTCATTTTTAGACCGTGAGCCGTGCTCTAAGCTGGGTGATGGACTAGAACTAGTCTCTCTAGACCTAGTCTTTCTAGGATCTAGCCAAGTGGGCTGGCATGTTCTAGGAGGTTTAAACATGTTTTATATAAAAATTATAAGTATAAAAGTGATGCTTCGAATAATTGAATAAATGGAGACATTGAAGTACATTTGCCTAAATTTTCAGTGATTACTTAGGGATCAAATAGTCTCAAATCACATGTGTAAGATGAACACATTCACTTTTCTTCAGCCTGAAGCCTCAAAATCAAATTTTACTTGCTATTTGCAAATGGCACCAATGCTGGTGTTGGGAGTCACATGTACCCAGCATTCTGCAGTCTTTAGGCTGAGAAGGCAGGTTCTGGTCCTCAGACTCAGAGTTATTTTTAGTGTTGATCTGCATCACCATTCAACATCACCAATTTCTATTTCTCCTGCTTCAGGATGGCGAACATGCTCAACTTCACAGTGTCTCCTGAGCAGTTCTAGTTGCTGTCTCTGAAGTTTATTTCTTGCTTTAGATATGCCAGGTTCCAAATAACAGGAGGCATATAATCTCCAAGGATTTCCATTTATCATGGATCAAACTCTTGAAAAAAAGAAGCAATTAACATTAGAATTTCCCCCATTAAAAAAGAAACTATGTCTAAATTTGTCAATTAGTAGCAAAGATTTGTGCACAGGGACATCTATGTTGAAATGAATATTGTGATCTAGCTGATCTCAGTGGGGCTTGAGATTCTGCATTTCTTAGAAGTTCCTAGTCAGTGTTATTAATTCATAGTCCACACTGAGTAGTAGGCATTGGAGAACTGGTGACCTTCTAATAAACTGTATCTTACAGATATCAAGATTAGAGAATTTAAAAAAAAAAGTTTCTTTTCTTGCACAAAAATGTTTGATTTTACATCATTTTTAAGTGGTTAATTTATACACTTGATTCAAATGTATAATTAATTATGTTGTAGGAATTGTGATGCTAGGACTGGGAAAATTGATGTAAAATTTAATTTTTATTCCTCCTTGTTCATCTAAATACTGGTTTCTAGCTTTTATAATGAAGAAAGTATTTAGCTATTAGACAGTTAATATGTTCTTCATTTCTTGTTACTCCTTGTATTTTTATGTTTTATCTAAAAGAAAAGTGTGCTTGGATTAAATGTCCATCAAGGAATGGAATGAATATAGGAAAAAAAATATATGGATGGTCATGTATTAGGAGCTTTGAGAGAAAAATAGTAAGAATAAATAATGTTTGACTACCTTTAAAGAGAAT